>NW_010576405.1:18170-141384 GCF_000705375.1 Tinamus guttatus | reverse complement strand
CGGTCCCCTCAGCCGCGGGGGCTGGGGACGGGGACGAGGGTGGCGCGCGAGGGAAAAGGAGTAAAAAGAGAAACGTAAAAGGCAAAGAATGGGTTAATGGGAATATGTTTCCCCTTCTGCAGAAACTTGTGCGAACATGTCTATGTGAGAGGGTAAGGAAGGAGCAGCATCAGGCTCGGGGATGCCGCGAGGTGGATGTTCAGTATCATGTCCCTCAGTGCCTCTCTTAAGGGGGGATTTCCTAGAGCCTTCAGTGCTTCCAAAGTGGTGCAGTTTGCGTTCTCTCGCTCTGTGGGACGGAGGATGCCGCTGCGATATGAAAGGGATTTTGAAAGCTCTGAGGTCCAGCTTATGGCTCTAGACAATGCAGAAAGAATGCCAGTAACTTCTTCTGCATCTTGGATGAAGGCTTAATGTTTATAAGTCTTCTGAGGTGTTTGTGTTTTAGTGTATCTCAGGTGTTTTGTCCTGTAATGCCTCCCTGTGAAGCATTCTCAGTTTACCTTCCCTCTCTGTAGTGCTCCTCATCATAAAAAGCTCCAAGGGCTTTGAAGATGCTTTCACAGTGAGTAATATGCGGTTTTATTAATAGGAAAACCACATCACAGGTGTTAAATGTTCGTCTAAGGTTACAAAGAAAATCTGTGATTACCAGGAAATTGGTTGGTCCTATGTCTCTAAAACATCTCTGCAGTTTAGGCAACCATCGCTCCATCCTGAACCCAACACCCGTGTTTGAGCTATGCCACCAGGTGAAGAGAAAGCCTGGTCATCTCTGCCACATTCCCAGCCACGCACTGTAGCCCAGTGAGGCAGTGAGATCTCGTACTAATATGTCATGAAATATTAGAAATTACAGCATAACAAAAGTCAGGAAAATAACTGAGATGTCAAGCAGGTGGAACAAAGTGTTCTGCCTGATGCACTGTCATTCTTTTTTATTCTTCCATTTATATACTAATACCCAGTTGAAGCAAATTCTTGAAATGAATTCATACCTGCTCTGTGTAGGAAGAGGTTAGAAAGAAGGGGAATTCCTCTTGTTAAATATTTGCCTTACAGGTCTTAGGTTAGAGAGCAGATACAGTTTGTGCCCAATTCGAGTTCCCTGGAGGATTTCCTATAGCTCAGCCGTGGCCCAGGAGGGCGTGTTGTGTCTCCTTCAGCATTTGTGTAAATGTGGGTATAGCAGCATCTCTCTCTCCAGTCTTCATAAAGCCCTGTTTAAATAAATAACATGAATACTTCTGGAGTTTACCAGTAGTTGTTGTAGTTTAAGAGGGATAGGAAACCCAGCCACCGGAAATGTGATAGCAGCACCATGTATATGATACTGAGCCACTGCACCTCTGAAATTCTTAGACACTATAAATAAGAGAATCTCTTCTGGTAGGAAAATGGACAGAAATGTATTAAATTCTTACTGAAGCTGACTGTACATTAAAGGATTTAAATGAGTATGAATATTCACGTGTACTTTCTTAAGAGTCTGACAGAAGATCACAGGGATTTTACATAGAGCGACTGCTATAACAGACACTGTAGGAAACCAGTTCAAGTTAAAGCAGCACTGTACACTCGAGTCGCTCACTTTTGAGGCATATACAAAGTTGGATTGTGGCTGTCATTGTACAAATGTGGAAACTGGAAATAAGAAGCAGAGACTGTTCTTCCTTTCTCCTTTAGTATTTCAGACAATGATGAAATGAGGGGAGCAGACCCTTCTGTTGCTGGTGCTATCACAAGCCCTTAAGGAGCCCTTAAGGCAAAGAAGAGAATAGCCCAGTTTCTGCTGCTGCTTGGTCTTTTTGGTGCGCCCTGTTATTTGATGCGTCTTTTAATGAAGTCTGTGGTCCCTAGCAAATCTAGAAGGGGCACTTGGAAGTCGTTTAGAGCCCTTCTGAGAGCTGGTAGGTAGACAGGACAGTCACTTCACGTACAGCTCAACTACACTGTGCAATCTGAGGCTTACATAGTCCTGAGCACTCTTCTACAGCAATACAGTTCTGAGTGTGTCCTGCAGAAAGCTATATGTTTGCTTGATTGGCGTGTTGGCAAGCATGATTCTAGATATTAAACTGTGAACAAATCCCTTGTTATTGTAGCTTTCTGTAATTTAGAGGGGAAACTTTTTCTTCCCTCCGTGTCACTGGTCCCTACTGGCGTATTTCAGCAAACTGCCTCATGTAGTGCTGTCCTTCACTTGGGAGGATCGAGGGAAAGCAGGTAACAAGTTCACCAGCAAACGCACACCTGCCTGGCTGAGGAACTGCAGCCAAAATCAAACAGCACTCCGAGGCCCAGGCCCCGGGACTGAGGTGTGTAGCAGCCAGGCACATACTGCCAGTGGGAAGCAGGCGAGGCTGCTCTCTCCAACAATTTATTTCTTTCGTTGTTTTTTCTTTTTTTGTTCTGCTGCCTTGTTGGCAAGTTGTCTGGAATGTACTTTAAATAACTGAAACTCCAGCTGTTGTAAGGAAATTCTTTGAATTATGTGTCAAAAAGAAAGAGAAGGTGGTATCTTGAGTTCAGATCAGGTGCTGCAGTGCAGTGAAATAACATAGGTGTATGTAAAGGTAACACTTGCATTTAATACTCTTGTTTTCTGTTCATTTAGCCTTTCTTTGAAGTTGTGTCCAGAAGAGATGTAAAAAAATAGCAGCAGCAACTATTTTCCCTCTATTTCTAGCCTGACTACAGTGAAGGTGAATTTACATGTAAGGACGGTGTTTCACACGTGTTATAGATCTATTTAAGGAAGTTACAACTATTTTAACATAAATGTCAGAACTCCAAGTTGCATTTGTCAGGAAAATCTTCCTAACTGTAAAGATGCTGTGATATGGTAGCAACTGCAGTTATTAGTGCATAGATTAATTTCTCAGTATACAGATTTTTGCGGATTGTGCCACGCTATTCTCTGTGGTTATTACAAAAACTGGCAACGTTGCCTATAACTAGCACAGGCTGACGTGGTGTCTGCCGCAGCAAACAGCATCAGAATCCAGTAGTGTCCTGGCATGTTTTAGCTGCTTGTACAAAAGTTGGCCAACAGAGCTGGAGGAAAATAATATTATAACATGATCTGCAGACAGAACTAACCAACATATGTACACAAGGACTTAGTAAGTCTTTAAACAACTCTGAATTCTCAAAAGTTAACCCTTAACCAGGTTGAGAAGTGCAGTGCTGAGTCATATCGTGGGCTTCCCACAAGAGCAGGGGTGGGACAGGACTAGATACAAAGGCTGAAATTATGACTCTTAATGCAGAAAATGTAGAAATATTCGGTGAACATTTTGGATTTGGAAAGACGCAACATGATGTATTTGTATCACTTCAGAATGGTGAAGTAGTTTCCAATCCATTAGTAACTAAGGAAGATGTTAAAACAAGTTTTATGAGAGATTAAGATCTTATAATCAGCAAGATTGCAAGGCTTGCGCCTGCTAAGAGTGAAATAGCACTAATGCTATTCCTTTATTAAAACTGGGTGAGTATGAATTCCCTAGTTTAGACTGCTTAGCCTGACGTCATTCTCAAAGAAAAATATGGCAGCCATGTGGGATTCCATTAATACTTAAATGGTAAGAATAAACTTGAGGGCAAACAGCATGGATTATACAAACAACAGATCCATCAAATCTTTTTGTCCTTTTTTTTTTTCTAATGAAAACAGCTTTGCAGAGAAGAACCTGGAAGGCCTGGTGGAGAACAGGTTAACCATGGGCCAGCAGTGTGCCCTTGTGGCCAAGGTGGCCAGTGGTCTCCTGGGCTACATTAGGAAGAGCATTGCCAGCAGGTCGAGGGAGGGGATCCTTCCCCTCCACTCAGCTCTGGTGAAGCCACACCTGAAGTGCTGTGTCCTGTGCTGGGCTCCCCAGCACGAGGCACATGGAGCTACTGGAGCAAGGACAGTGAAGGGCTGCTGAGATGTTTAGGGGACTGGAGCATTTCTCATATGAGCTGAGAGTTATTTAATGAAGATGCCATTTTTCTTCTAGTGAGTTTCTACAAAGATCTGTGCCTGGCACTGTTTAACCCTCCTGTCCATTATGTACTCCTGAGAAGACTGTACCCAGTCACTGAAGTAGGATGTGAGTGGGATAGTAAAAAAATCCCTTAGTAACTGATTGCAACACTTCAGCACTAACCTTAGTGGACTGGCAAATGCAGTTTCTTGAAGATAAAAATACTATCTGTTGGGCAAGCCAAGATAACACATTAAAAGACAATTAAGTTTTCTGTAAAGTATTCATCATTATTATACAGAACAATACAAAGTGCTCTAGATAGTATCAAAAAGAGATTATCAGGGTATCTCCAGAGAATGGCTTTAGTTGTTGACTGAAAATAGGGTTGTAACTTGCGCAAGTCAAGATACAATGGGCTTCTTTAGTTGTTCTTGGAAGGAATGCTCCACATTATCTATTACATTTTCTGTGAGCCTTTTCCAGAAGTCTCTGATTCAGCACATATTAAAATGGCATGAAAATAGTGAAATCAGCATTATAAAATTATACAAACAAAATTATAAATGATAACAGATACAGTATTTTTATCATTTTATTCATATCAGTCTATGTGCATGTAATGCTATAGTGCATGTAGTGGTTTAGGAGAACTGAGGTAAACTTTTGCCTTGCTCCTAATCCTCTCTTAAGCATCTTCACTTCATTAATCTGCTGCAGAGAGCCTGCAGCAATCGATGTAGGTAATTTCACCGAAGTATCACCGTGTTTACCCTGCTTGAGCAGAACGGGTGGACCAGGTGATCTTCAGAAGTCCCTTTGAACCTCAACCGTTCTGCAATTCTGTTGTTAAAATAAAAATTAAAAAATAGTCATTTCTTTAAAGAGATTTTTGTCATTTTGTTTTGTATCAACAAAATCTTTTTAGCCAAAGCTTGATTTGAGAATCTCAGTCAACAACCACATGTGCAATGCACAGGACTTCAGCTGACCCCATCTCTCGCATGTGCTGTGTTTCAGGGACAGTTCTGTGATTACTGCAATGCTGCTGATCCCAGCAAAGCTCACCCGGTAACTAATGCGATTGATGGAACTGAGCGCTGGTGGCAAAGTCCTCCCCTGTCTATGGGCTTGAAGTACAATGAAGTCAATGTCACTTTAGATCTGGGACAGGTGAGTGCATGAGCTACTCTTTAACGTTTAATCATTTTCACTATTTATATCAAAGTTTTCCAATTGCAGGAGGAATGTTTGAAGTGATGATTTCGCCTTCCAATGCCGTGCTTTTTCGTGCTCTTTTTTTTTTTTAATGTGGCTTGTGTTCTGTTTTTACTAATTTAATCTTGATAAAGTGATTATCTTCCTCAGGAATTTTGATAATGTGGTTTCCTGCCACAGGCATCATCCTGATTGATGACCGTGTGCCTTCTTGGCAGAGGCGATTTAATTCCTTAACGTGATATTACAGAGGGAATTGTCCTGTTGAAACTGGGGCTCTACCTACCATTTCATATTCTCCTTTTCCATGAGTGCACAGAGATTTCATGGTCTCATACCATACACGTATTTTTAGACTAATGTTGGGAGTCTACTTCTGCCTCAGTGATCTTTCTGGTTTCTGTGTTATACAGCAAGATCTTTGAGATAAGACAGTTTCTTTAAATACAAAAATATTGATAGAATAGCCTAAAAGGATGGGACAGCAAAATAAAAAGAAAAAACTGTAATTTGAATTAGTAATATGAGTAATAACATGGACGCCCAGATTTCTCCTGCAGGCCATAGGCTAAGAGCAAAGACTCTGTATCAGTAAATGTAGCTTTTAAGTCGTAAGGCCAGATTCTCAGCTGCCGTGGTTGGGCATTGGTCCAGTGAAATTCGTTATGCCCTGCAAGTTCACAGCAGCTGGAAATATACAGTTATAAATACATACTGAGCTGCAATATCCACATGTTTTTTGGACAATAGTAACTATTTACTGATACTAATTATATAGCACAGTTTATTTATTTTTGAAAGTAAGCTTTCAAGTTAATTGCTAGCATAGGAAGAAATAGCTATGGAAAAGAAGTATTATTGTGAGACTTGGCAGCCACTTTCTTGGGGATCCGGGTGCGAATCTCTTTTTTTTCCCTGAGTGCTGTGGTTATTTCTTCCTTTATGAGAGGTTACTGCACCTATCCCTCACATGGCTGGGATAGTTCACATTTAGAGCACATCTTGGTTCTCATTTGAAGGATTTCTTCGCTCTCTGGTGTTTTTGAAGCCTTCCAGTATACCAGCAGTGCAGAAATGCAAGACAATTTAAAACTGTGACGGAAAATTTCAGCAGTTAATGTGTTTTTTTATATATATAAATTAACGGAATAGTGACATGTAAGTTGACTTGATTGTTTTTGTGGACTGTTCTATGAAAGAAAAGAGAGCTATGTGTGTGTGCTGATTAATCATTGGGCCACAACATCCACATTAGCTTAGCATACAGTGATTAGATCTGTCTCTGAGTTAGTGCTGCTCCTTCAGATGCAATGTGCAGGTGATGAGTCTGCACTCCCCAATGCTTTATGCTCCTGTATTCAGTCAGTTAAATCATAGCTTCGGTATCTGTTTGAACTTGAGATTTACCCTTATCGTTTTGCCCTCCATTCCCCCAGCTCAAATTCATATTGTTGTGCACAGAGTGTTCTAATGAAGTCCCATGCACAATGCTAATAATAAAGAAGGAAAGTAAATACTGTGACAGAGTAAGCATTAAGATCCCAATTCACTCCACCTTATTTCAGGAGTCTAAAAATTCAGAGCTTAGTCTAAGTCTGTCATACAGATTTTCTCAGTAGTTAGCAAAGACAGACAGGTCTTTTCAGAGTCCAATTCACACAACTTAGTTAAGGTGAAATTGAAGTTTTGGTTTCTAGGGCAAAATAAACATGTTTAAAGTTAACCATGTGCTTAAATACCTTGCAGATCCACAGACAGTAATATTGAAAAGATGAGCAAGACATATTTTCCTCACTGAAAAGTTGTCCCATTCTTTATTACACATAACAGCTTTTTCTGCAGACAAAATAGGCAGCTTACTGACAAAGAATAAAGTGCATTTGCATGAGGAGAAACAATGACTTAAGTTAGTCATCAAATACTCACAATTGGAGGAAGCAGAACTTAGTGCAGTGTCAAAATGTTTTTATATGCTGCATTCTTGCCATTATAGCTTTAAGACTAAGAGTGGAGTCCCAATGGAGCCTTTTCTCAGTGTTCACAAGACAGCATTTAATTAAATATTTCCAGGGTAATGAAGGTTTGAGAGCTGATTAAAGTGGAGCTAAAACAGAACACCCACCCACATTTGATTCTGGTGCACAAGGCCTAGGAATGGTTTTGAATGACAAAATCCCTCCAGGATCTTAAATCTTTCTGCTAGAAAAAGGCTCATTTTGTTGTACTTTGTAATAAGAGAAAAAGCAAAAACTTTAAAGCAAAAGCCCTGCTATGCTTCCCTTTCTGACCTATTGTACTTTGGTTACATTTTCTAATCAATCACAGTCCTTCTGAATAATAATTAAAATGTTGATCCCTCAGGCAGTTTCCACATCCTTATAGCATACTTATTTATACTGAGACTATTCCCGACTTGTTGAAAATATTTGGATCAAGTAAGTTTCACTTACTGTTTTAATTTGTTCTGATTTCCCCAACATGATCTTCAAAATAGTTTATACTTGTGAATGCAGAATACCTGCTTGAAGTTCACTGACCTTCACATGACACTCTGGATTGCCTAATTTTGGCAGATGTGCCCTCATTTTTGGCTTTCTTAATGCTCAGCAGCTATTATGTCAATACTCCCCCAGGTATTTTTTTGAACTCAGTCTTCAGAAGCAAAAGATGAAGGCTTTGGATAGCATGATAATGCATGAGAATGAGTGAAAAGTAAATGCCTAATTGTTATACTTTGAAAAATATGGTGCACAGTTTTCATTGATGCTAATAGTATTTACTCTGCTTTTAGTGTCGTTTCTTTCCTGTGGTTTTGTGGCAGTAGTGTAGTGCTTAAAAACTCAGATTCTGCCAGACCATGCACATTAATAGATCACTGTGTTTTTATGAGCTGGTGGTGCTGGTGTGGCCATATTTTAATTAGCTGCTACCAAAAATTGAAATCACACAGTGGAATGTGGTGGGCCTTTGCTCTCTAATAAATATTTAAATATACTCAGAAGTGCAATACACTTTTTTTTCCTTTTTTTTTCCATCTTGATGGGAAAAAGGATCTGAAACTTTACTATAGCAATTTTTCAACTTGATATGAAACATGTTGAGGAAAGCCACTGAAACTTGATTTCCAGATTTTTTGTTCATGCTGGTGTCAAGAAATTCTTAGAAAATTGGCTATGCTGTGAAAATCTTTCATGTGTAGTGCATGTGATCAGATATTATACAACTTGCAATAGTTCTGTTTTCCATGTTGTTGTTTCCATTTATTTTAGATTTTTTTCTTCAGAAATGAACTGTGTATGTGTACATGTGATATACATGATATTCAAATTTTCAGAGCACATGGAAAGTGTAAGGAAAATGTCTTGTGATGGAATGAACCATGCTCACTTCATTCACTTCTCATTTGGTTGTTCTGCTCACAGCATCACAAGGGAGCTTCTTCTGTTTCAAGGATTCTCATCTAAACAGAAGTTCTCCACAAAGCACAGGAGACTCCTCTTGAGTGTCTTCCAGGAAATCCTTGCTTTGTGCTCTGCTAGGTGTGCCCTACCCTATGGTGAGAACAGTGTGTGATGAACCTAGCACTTTGAACAGACAAAATTCTCTGCCAGCATTTGAGATGGGGTCCTTGATCACTTACCAATTAGGAAAACATTTTCAGAATTTGCTTTTCCTTTCTCAGACTTGCCCTTTTTCTGGTCAATGCCACTGATTAGTAGAAACATTTTTTTTTTTAATGTGCTGCTTCTCCCTGTAGAATCTGAGTGTTTTGTAAGTATAAATGCATGAATTTTTAAAGAGTCAGAGAAACATTTTTTTTTCTTATTTTATCAAAAGCTGAAGTGATTAAAAAAAAGAAAAAGGGACCGATTTTTCCAAGGTCAATAGTTCTGGTCTGCAGTGCAGTTATAAGCAGGAAATCTCAGCAATTAAGATAATCTTTGCTTTTAACTCTGATTTTGGTGTTTTACAGCCAAATAGTTAACTGTTATTTGGGGATTACACTAGTGTGTGCACACACACACACAGTGGAAAGGAAGGAAGGAAGGAAAACCTCAACCATGAGCTTAAGATCAGTGGCATGGACTGGGGACATTTGAGGCTTCTACATTAAATGCTGATTAAAGCAGGTAACTTTTGCAAAAGGCCTTCATACTTTGGCAGATCTTCCAAGTTGCTTTTGTATTGGGTATTTGTTATGAATTTGATTTTTATATTTGATAAAAATCCTTTATGTACATAGCTTAACACAGAATATTTGCTGAGAATATTAATCAGGTATCGCTAACTGCAGTTATTAAAAATAATTGTTCTTCTCTTACAAAAGATCTGACGTATTTTGCTAAAATGGGTATGAAGGTACAATTAGTTTAACTATCATTGTCTAAAATAGAGACTGTCCTATAGGCTTGTTCTCAGGGTAAACTGCCAAGTGGCAGGCGGTTTATCACAGTAAGCTGCACTGAACTGGCCTCCCAAAATAGCCACTACATTCATTGTGCTTGTCTATTGTGGATTTTATATTGCAACTGACTCAAAGCAGATCCAGGTCCAGGGTGAAATTGCAGAACCTCTGTAATGATACCTCAAAATTCTACAAATCAGCCCAGAGGAACCACTAAATAAACCTTCTGCAGCCTTACAGAATTGCCCCTACATTGGGACAGTCTTTCCTTGGAGCCTCTATGGAGCTGGGTCCCTAGTAGCACTGACCCTGCTCTAGTGCTGTGCTTCACTTCAGGGAGAAAAAAGGGCTTTTAGGGCTGGGGAAGGCTGCATTATGTCTGTAATGACCAAAAATCTGGATACTACCATCATAGATAATTTTATATTACTTCATGTCAGAGAAAAAGCCTCCCTTTTCTAAAGGAGGCCAACTTGGGATTACGCCACAAAGCCCAGTGCTTTGAAGTTATTTGATTTTGGCTCATATCACAGTATGCTTCTTGCAAACACTGGATTAACTGCTTCGGCTGATCCAGTAGCTGTCTGATGAATGTTTCTGCAAGTTCCACCAGGTACTGAACAATCCATCTATTTCTCAGTCACGTGGCAGCAGCACAGTTTGAGTTAAGTACCCTAAGCTTTTTTACTCATAGATTTTTCTTTAATATGTACTGAATGGCTTTCTTGAAGTTTTCATTAGAAACATAGAATCATAGAATCATTAAGGTTGGAAGGGACCTCTAGAGTTCATCTAGTCCAACCACCCTGCACACGCAGGGTCACCCACAGCACCTGGCACAGGACCACGTCCAAGCAGGCTTTAAAGAGCTCCAGAGAGGGAGACTCCACAACCTCTCTGGGCAACTAATTAAATGGTATTTTAGGTGGCTATGTATTTTTTGTTTGTTTGTTTGTTTGTTTTCATTAAAACAAAATTGCCTTTGAATCATGCCAGGGATGAGCTTCAGTAGAACTTCTGGGCCTATGGGCAGTTGCAGGGAGTGGGTAGAGGCCCCATGTGAGGCTAGTCAGGGCCTACAGAGTCTTCTAGTGCACTCAGGGCTCTGACACAGTCCTATATAATGCATTCATGCTATGGTATGTTGTACCTCACTTTCAACTTGATCTAGTAAAAGCAGGACCTTTCCTGATACTGTTCAACCGTGCACACTTCCCTGTGTTTCCTTTCAGCACTGACAGTCCTGCTGTGTTCTTCTTACTTTGGACTGAGCCTTCATGAAGGGATGTTTATTTCTTGCACACCTGAGGTCTGAATCCTACAAATCCTTTCCCATATGAGCAACTTCAGTGTTTGTTGAAGAAATAAGCCATTTGTAAGAAATAGTTATGAGCCTTGAGCTGATCTTCGACCATTTCCTGGGGGAAATGTGGCTGTAGGAGAAATGTCAATTGTTGCACTCGCCTTCAGTCTTGGCAAAAAGCCTCGACTGATTGAACATGGACAGCATACCACCTGTACTAACAGGTACTAACTACAATTAGTAGTTAGTGACAATACTAACTACACTTCTGAATGTGTTTCGGCCAGAATATTGTCCATGAATCATGGAGTCCTTTTTTCTTCTGGCCCCAACTGTGAGAGGAAAAGGATTCAACCTCCCAATAATGTTAATGAGGAATATTCACGGGGACTGACTGCTCTAAATAACAGTGCAGCTTTTTAGCATCAGTGGCTAGTTAAATGAAAAAGTGATATGAATACTGCACCTACAGCGCTAGCTGAACAATTTTTGGAAGTCCTGTGCTTATTGGTGTCTTCTGTGCCCCAGACAGTGAAGCTGGCATGCAAAAACTGACTTATGTGTGGTGTGCTGTGTTTCCAACAAATGTGCTACGTGTAGTTAGTATTTTTATGTATGTTCAAACTATTTGGAACACATTCAGTGGATCTAGTGTGTCTCACGTACTACCCACGTGGATTTTCCTCTGCACATTTGCAGTAGCTGCTTTTCCAGATACCCAGGAGTGTAACTAGTACTTACTAAAAACTCCCAATTCAGCTCTCTCTAGTTGGTGTTTTTTATAGTACAGTTTTGTCTGCAGAATTCATCGTTGGAGATTGCCAAATACTGATTGTCAGGATTGAGGGTCTCGGTAAGCATAGGTATCCTCAAGTCCCGCTGTTTAGTTACTGAATAGATGGGCTCCTTTCCTGATTCTTTATCATCCTGGTAGCCCTTCTCTGGCCTTGCTCCGGTAGCTCCATGTCTCTGTTGTACTGAAGAGCTCAACATTGGACACAGCACTTCAGATGTGGCCTCATCAGAGCTGAGTAAAGGGAAGGATCCCCTACCTCAACTAGATCATTAGCTGCCTTAGCCACAGGGGTACATTGCCCTGTCATAGTCAACTCTTCACCAGGCCCCCCAGGTTCTTCTCTGTATAGCTGTTTTCCAGCAGGCCAGCACCCAGCATTGGTGCCTATTGCTTTCTACATGCAGGTCTCTGCACTTCCCATTATTGAACTTCAAGAGGTTTCTCTGTGACCATTTCATTAGCCTGTTGAGGTGTGTCCAATGGGGTGTACTGGCCACTTCTCCCTTTCATATATCATCTGTAGGCTTGTGGGGGATGCAGTCTGTTCTATCATATAGGTCATTAATGAAGATGATAACAGAGCTGGACCCGATATTAACCCCCGGGGTGCACTGTTAGTTACTGGTCTCTAACTGGAATTCATGCCACTGATCACAAGCCTCTGAGCTCAGCCATTCAGCCAGTTTTCAATCCACCTCACTCTGCTTGTCTAGCCCTTCATCAGCTTCCCCATGAGGATATTATGGAAGACAGTGTCCAAAGCCTTACTGAAGTCACAGTATATAACACCCACTGCTATGTGCTCATCTCCCACATAAATCATTTCATTGTAGAAGGCTATGGGGTTGGTTATGCACATGAATCTGTGCTGACTACTCCTAGTCACATTCTTGTTGTTCAGGTGCTTGGAAATGGTTTCAAGGATTAGCTGCTCCATCACCTTCCTGGGTATCAAGGTGAGGCTGACTGGCCTGCAGCTCCCTGGGTCCTCCTTTTTTCTTCTTTTGAAGACTGGAGTGGCAGGATTGGAGGGATTGGATTGCTTTCTTCAGGTACTTCTTGCAATCACTATGACCTTTCAAATCCAAACCTTCCAACCTTTTAAAAAACCTTTGAAACATTTTAATTGACATACGTGGGACTTACGTTTCATTTGAATAGTTTGTCCTGACCTGTTCTCTGACAAAAATCAATGCCTTGCTTAAGCCAGTGAGGAACTTAAGGGCATGCCCATGCCTATCCTACTGTAAGCAAAGAGAAACTCATGAGAGAGTGGAATCAGTGGCACTAAAGTGTGTTCTGGAGCAGGTGCATAAACACTTTAATTGCTCTTTTTTTTTTGTGAGCTAAGAACAAATCCTCTAAGAATTGTAGTTTAATTACCAAATGGTCATCAGACTTCTGCTCCTTTCTCATTCTCTTCAGTCTCTGCAGATGCTTCAGTAGCTTCAGATGCTGCAAGGATGGTAAGGTCACATGTCTGCTAAGGAAGGACATCTTTGGCAGACGTTCTTCAGCATAGAGACCTCACTGTCTTCTGGATGATGTTCAACAATGTATCATTCAAGATGATGTCAGTACGAAGCTTACAAGAACAAATACATTGTGTTGAGGAAAGTTTTGCTAGTATAGTTTTGTCTATTAATACAGCTTGAGGAGATGTTGTCCTGCATAGGAAATATCCATCCTGTCGAAAACAGCTGTTGTCTGGCGTTTAGAAGCAGGTTTATGTGAAGAGGGATCACTGTTGCAATTCTTTAAACACATCTTGAAACCTGTAGATTGTCTGGCAGATAGTTGGTCTACCAGACTAAATGATTTCATGAACCAAAAAGAGAGAACAGTTGTTAAACCTTTCCTACATGAGCCGCTTAATGATTGTTTGGAACATACTCTACTTTTGTTGTGTAGCTGTTCAGTGTTTAATGAATGACCATTTCGTTATTTTAGTAGTCTGAGTTTATAGTGGTAGGACAGGATAAAAATGAGATACTTTTGAATATACGTATCTAACTTTCTTCCATTTGCAGGTATATTTCAGGGTTCAAGGAGCTCTTAGAAATTCCGCTAAAGAGTTGTGTGAAGTTTTAAGGAGTAAATGGAGATAAGATCTGTAAAAGACCTTATTATATTTTTCATAATACTCATGAGGATACAATGTCTTGCAGGAAGTCTTCTCTCTACTGAGTTAGGTAAAGCGTTTATTAACAATTCTGTTAGGTAAAGCATTTATTAACAATCATAACACAGAGTGATTCCTAGTCATTTTAAGTGAGTTCTTCTAAAAGTCTTAAATTAATCTGTAAAAAGTTTTATGGAAATTTTCTATCTGTATATTGGTAATTCACAACAATTAATTATTATTTGAGTTCTCAGGTCAAGAAGACATTTTGCTCACTGGATGATTTTTTAAAATTTTGGATATTTATGAACCTTCAAGGCTACTGCCTGCAAGAAAATTTGCAGTCTGAATGAACTTGAAGGAACAGGAAAAGTTACATAAATACAGAAGTTGCTGACAATTAATCAAATTTGATCAGTGCTGATACATTACAACAGGATGTGGTACTGGGAAATTTATATGCCTATATTTACTCTTTCAAGTATGCATTTCCCGAGCAGATAGTTTAAAAATAGAAACATAATTTATTTCTGACTTTGTTTATTCATATGAGAAAACTGTAAGAAATTTGATTAAATCATATTTCAGATTGTTTTTCTTTTTTTTTACAGAGACAACAAGTTAATTGATAATTGCCTCAAAGGTGTGCCTTGTTTAATGCCTCGTTACATTTTCAAGGCTCACATGCTTTTCTGTAGTGAAGGAAACTTAATTAAAAAAATAACCAAATAAAATAATTTTTCAAATACGAAGAAATGCATTTCCTTTTTTTGAAACTTAATAACTGACTGTTAAAGGATTAAGAGAATAAACTCACTGTACTTTGAATTTGTTATGTCTTTTCTCACCATATGCCTTATTTCTGTCAGTGTAATAGGATCAAGATTTAAATTAGTGAAATGTCAGCTTAAGATAGGTAATTAAAATTAAATTAGAAAAAAAAACTTCGGAAATATCAATTGCTGTTCTAGGTCTGTCAGAAAGGTTACTCTTCTATCTTTAGCTGGAATTTATTTGCTAAATGAAGGATTATTCTTCTTCCTTTATTGCCTCTTTCAATCTAGGTAGAGACCGTTCATCAGCTTGAACTGCATTCAAGCATAGTTGCCATTTGGACTTTCAGGGGCTGTTGAGCATCCTTGGCCAGGCCAGAATTGTCTCACTAGCACCTGTCAGAATCCAGGCAGGTTGGTGACATGAGTTTTAGTGAAGGATTGACATCAGCTATTACTAATTCACTTTTTAATAGATCTTCAGATCTATTCCCTTTCTCCTTTTCCAATGTGATTGTGCAAATGTTTTCTGAGCAGTGTTTCAGGCTATGCCAGCATCTTGACAGGTGAGATAACATGAATTGAAACTTTCTTTATGCAGTGGTAGTTTGAGATTGCCATAATTTTACTTTTCTATTTTGTGATTTGTAGTCCCAGGATTAAGCAAATTCTGTGTTTGAATAGCAGATGTGGCATGCAGGTGTTTGAAGGGCACTGCATCCTGAAAATTCCATAGACAAATGTTTGCTGCCTTCATTTTGGCCACTATTTTCTTTAATTGTTTATGAGAAGGTTATAGTCAGGGTGACACTGATGTGTAACTGAGCACATCTCATATTTCCTTTCTTCAGCAGTGCGGAAGCACTGTGGAAATGTAATTCGCTGTTACTATTTTGCACATGCTTATGAGAAGATGTCACCTGCTACTGTACGAGGCCAAACTAGCAGTGTCAGCGCTTCGAGTAGCATATAAGTAGAAAAAAATATAGTAACTATATGACAGGCTGAAGCAAATGTCACCTGCTTTTTCTGGTGAGTAGGCGGGAGCATATTGTTGATTCAACAATATAAATACCAGTAATGGAGTTGTGAAAAACATAGTCTACCTTTTCTATACAACTCTTCTGTTCCCCCTTGTGCTTTCTAAAACACATATCTGGATAAAATCTGGCTTGATCAGCACATATATTGTTACTCATCTTTGTCCGTATGCATTTAAGGATGGAACTCCCTAAGATCTTAAGGCTTAGAGGAAACAAAGACATTATTAGATGAGTACTTGTCTGTCCAGTGGGAAGCTGGTTTTGACAGGACAGTGCTCTTTGAGCCAAAAGCAAGAATGTGGAAAAAGATTGTTTTAGGAATTTCAGAACTGTTACCCATCTTGTGAGGTTACCAGACTTCACACTGAACGGCCACACTGGATGGCATGTAAGGTCCACATGGCCAGTATCCCTTCTCTGAAAGTGGCCAGTAAAGTAGTGGAAGTTACTTGACAAAGACTATCAGAAATAGCAAATGTGGCTTCAGCTGTGTGGCTCTTCTGGCAGTCAGCTGAGGGACTTGCGGTCAGTATTTTAAGGACAGTGCACTGTCTGTGCTGTCACTGGTGCAGTGCTGAGGAAAGGAACGTTTCCATTAACAGAGTATCTGTTGTTTGTTTGGCTTGATACTGTTATCTAGTAAGTCATTTCCAATATATAGGTGCTTTCTGGCTACTTAGCTAGCTAGTTTGGTATCACAGAAGAGGAAGTCTGGTGGTTGTCAGGCTGTGTTAAGTAGACAGGGTAATTCCATTACTTATTATAAGAGTTATTTTTTTTTTTCAGTTGCCTCTTCCACTGACCTTGCTCAGCAGCATTCAGCCAATCAGCAGCTACTGAAATGGCTTTCAGGGTGCAACACCCGCTGCAGTAGTGCCTGGTGTGTGTAGATCCAGTTGTGGATAGTAGATGCACACCCTACATTAAATGAAAGTGCAGTGAAAAAGCTGCTTCCTCTGCTGGCATGTGATTGTCATGATAATGTGCTCCATGATGTCCCAGAATTCCTCCCACTTCTCTGTGAAAAGATTTTATCTTATTTTTATGTGTGTTTTTGACCATTTTATCAAGGTTTAGAAGGTGAATATATGAAGATGTCACCTGCAGGTAGCCACGTAATCATGCTGGGCTCGTAGCTGTGCTTAGGGATGAAGACTACTAGATGCCCATTCTACTTGCTGTTTGCATCTGGCTCTTGGTGGCCCCAGGTGCTACAAGAGCAGTTGAGCTGGCCCCAATTGGCAGGTGAATGGGCTGCTGTACCCAGTCTGTGGTTGGAGACTTGGACAACTTTGTGATTTGGAGTCTATGGAAGATATTAGCCTCCATGACATTGGTGATGCCTAAGCAAAGATAAACTGCAGATCTATTTGATGTGAGGTATCTGACAGCAAGTTATTTCATAAAGCATTGACTAGTAAGTCCCAGTAAGGCCTCCTCCACCAAAGTAAGAATCTCTTACAAACATAAAATGAATCTATGTTTTTGAGTAAGAAATTCCAGTGAAGCTTCACTTCAATATTGACAGTCCCTTAGTATCTAATCACTTTTATTGACACCTCCTATCTGCATCATCATTGTTTAAATTTTAAATGACCCTTATAATCAATTAGTATAGCTGTACTCTGCCAGCCTTTTGTGTAGAAGTAATTTTAGTGTGCATATTTTTGTGACCCTGGGTTAGCTGATGACCAGGTTTTCATATCCCCAGATGTTCACAGTAAGATTTCTTTCCTTAGAAAATCTATTTTTGCTCTGTATGCCTGGGAGCTTACTGTGGCTGTGGTCCATCACAATGATATAGAATGAGCAATTAAAGAAGATGGACACAACTCTGGGCCTTGGAAACCTTGAATCTGATGGAGCTTTTTGAGCTGTTTCAGCCAATAAATGAACTACCAGTCGTAAGAAACCCTCCTGATTCGTTTGATAAAAACAGAGCTCTACAGAGACTTCCTCCTGTTTCTTGGAAGGTCTTTCAGGTAGCCAGTTACCTAGAATCATTCCTGTAGTGAGGAAACAGTTGGCTCAGTTACTGTTGAATGCAAGATGGAGCTATTCTGAAATGTAAAAATGGCATTTAACATAACTGTTGTGGCTTTCTTGGTGAACTGAAGCATATTGCTGGGTGAGATAGGTTAATGCAGTTGCCTCGAGGCTACCAGCAGATAATCTGGCTTGTTAATTCAGTGGGAATGAAACTGTAGAAGTTAACATACTTAATGTCCGCAAAGAAAAGGCGTTCACTGAAATTAATTTTACTATTATTTACTATTATTTACTTATTATTTACTATTTACTATCATTTTATAAAATTCAATAGGCTCTTGATAATATTTGTATGTATCTTGTTACCAGCTCTTCCATGTTGCCTACATCCTTATCAAGTTTGCAAATTCTCCTCGCCCAGATCTCTGGATCTTAGAAAGATCAGTGGATTTTGGAAGAAGTTACACTCCCTGGCAGTATTTTGCTCGTGAGTATCTACTCTTGTTTCACTCCGTTTTATAGACAGGTTCTTTAATTATTTGCATAGTAACAGGAAAATCAGCCCACGGGTCTCACTGAAGATTTCAAGTGTAGCTAAGATAACTAATGATGTCAAGTATATTTCTCCTACCTGTTTTGCTTATCCGCAATAAATTAATGTCAAGAGCGTAACTGAAAATGGTATTTTGACATATTTTGCAAAAATTTTCCATCTTTTTTGTTTGTTTTTATTTTGTTCTCTTAATATATCAGAGCTGCAATGTTATGCATCCTAGTGGAGCCTAAGCTTATTTACAAAAATCAGAGTGAGATATAAGCACGGCACCTTCGAACACATGTAGTTTCTTTTAGGGCTAATAATGGAAAGATGGTGCAGTGCCTTTTTAGGGCTAATAATGTAAAGATGGTGCAGTGCCTTGTCAGGATGAGGAAAAAAAAAGTTTGTTGTTAGTATTTTCCATTTTTCTGCAGTAATATTTGTGTATTCCTGCACTGAGTGAAGCAATGACTGCTATCATCTACGAAGGGGGAGAATTTACTTGAAAGCACATGCAGGATATCTTTCGTAATTTAAGTTAGAACAATAACGTATGTTTTCACATATAAAAATAGTTTCAATCTTACCTGACTAGACTCCAAAGCAGATTGTTTGGAACGTTTTGGAAAGGAAGCTAATGTTCCTGTGAGGAGGGACGGTGATGTCCTTTGCACTACAGAGTATTCTCGCATTGTGCCTCTCGAAAACGGAGAGGTAAGTGTTTTTCGAGAACGAATGTGTGATGTTGAAAGCAAACAAACAGCATTACTTTTGGAACTCTGCTCTTTCAATAAGTACCTAAAAATGAAGTTAATTTTCAGTTGTGATTGACTGAAACTACTTTAATTAATCAATAGTGAGGCACTTAAGTATGTGGTAGGATTTTTGATGACTCCTCCCAACTTACGCCATTTCCTGTGAGGGTGAGGACTTCTCAGAGCCACCTGTGTAGATTTTTGTTATTATTTATACATCTGACTTTAGACATGTGCATTTGAACCTATTTGACCACATTTCTGCATTTGGCCACATTTTCTGAACGGTTCCAATACACATAATATAACTTATTGCATAAGAATTCCTCATAGGCATAAAGAGTATAGAAACAGATATCTAGCATTCAAGACAAAATAACTGTAAGAAAATACATTAAAAATGATACTTGTTTATAATGTAGCACACATGTTTGGAAAAGTGCTTCTCTGATGTTAGCAGTTGTTCCTTCCTAGGCAGAAACTTGTTTTATGTTATTTGAACAAATATTAAACTAGTGATCATACTTGTCTCTCTTGGTGTCATTCTCTTTTTACTTCTGATTAAACTAGAATACAGACCTGATCTCCTTCAGAGTTCCTCAGAGTTTTGAGGTTTCTAAAGTTGTGATTTAAAATTAAAGTAGAAATTCCCTTCCAACTTTAAGAATTCTATGATTCTATGACACCAGCAAAGATTTTTTACAGATTTTATTATTAAAAACATATTATTAGGACAATTTTACAGAAATGTTGGTAGACAATTTCTACTTTAAAATTAAAGTTGGAAGGGAGCTCTAGAGATCATCTAGTCCAACCCTCCTGCATACGCAGGATCACCTAGAGCACGTGGCACAGGACTGCATCCAGGCAGATTTTGAAGATCTCCAGAGAAGGAGACTCCACAACCTCTCTGGGCAGCCTGTGCCAGGGCTCTGTCACCCTCACTGTCAAGAATTTTTTCCTTAAGTTCCTGTGGAACTTTTGATGCTTCAATTTGTGGCCATTACCTCTAGTTTGTGGCCATTACCTCATCCCCTATTAGATGCTGTATCCCTTTTCTTAAAGAAAGGTACTTTAATTAGGTGTCACCAGTCCTCTGTTACCTGTTTACAGTTTATAGGAGCAATTTGGATGTGGAAATCTGTTATTTCATCAGTTCTAAATAGGTGGAAGTCCCTTGCTCACTTGTGTACATGCATACTGGATTGTCAATTTAACAGATTCATGATTGTTAGACTGCAGACATCAATGTCTTTGAAAAATAAAATATACTGGAGCACTTGTTTTGAATGTCATATAAGCCTGTTTTCATGTGAAAGGGATTTTCTAAAGTAACACTGTGTACTTTCTTCCAGAAGACCATTAATGCACTCCCAGGCATTGGACCTGGTTAACAATAATATTTTCCAGGAATGTTTGTGCCTTAACCCAAAAATAACTGTGCTTTGGGAAGGAGCCAAAATCTCTTGTTTTTACTCAAGCAAAATTCCCATTGACACGATCAACTTTTAGTGTTGCTGTTTGTGACTATTATTATTGTATGGATTTTTTTTGTGCATCCTACCCACTCTTTTCAAGACAGAGAGAGGCACTCAGTTTTGAATGCATGATACAGGTAATGAGAATTCAACAGGGTTCAAGACTAGTGACTATTTTTACTGATGTCCTGATTTTAGTACGAAAAGTGTAGTTGTTACTGTAGATATGCTGAGGAGGAACACCCAATTTTTTGATTCTTTTAGTAGTCAGACTTTTGGCTCTGTGCCTACTGCTGATACCTGCAGCTGATATGTTTTAACAAATACGTGTTTACTGTTTTGATAGATTGTAGTATCCTTGATAAATGGCCGTCCAGGAGCAAAAAACTTCACTTTCTCCCCTACTCTTAGAGAATTCACAAAAGCGACAAACATCCGCCTTCATTTTCTCAGAACCAACACACTCCTTGGACACTTGATATCAAAAGCTCAACGAGACCCCACTGTAACCCGCAGGGTAAGTACTCTTTTCACAGGGAGAGATTCCACAATTTTATTCAGCCTCTCAGAGAGCATAAAATAAACCGAACTTCTTTAGGTTGCAAACATTGTAACAATCAAAATCCCCATATTTTCTCCTGCTTGTCCTGCTTGTGATGAAAAGGTAATTGGAACAGCACAAAGTTTGAAGAGCAAGTAATGATTTTGTAACAGATGCTCTTTTCCCTATCTAACAAACCTTTTGCAGATAGTGAAAGGAGTTGGGAGCATCATGGAAACTATAAGGAGCCAAAGTGGAGGTTATCTTGCTCCTTAGTTCTGTATAAGATAGTTTAGATTTTGCCAGCTTTATTTTACACTGCTCTATCTACTAAAAGAAAGATTTTCAGAAATTGTACTTGAGTTTCTGAAGGAACAGTGAATGAAAGCATATGCTGGAAAGGTGCTGTCTGACCACACATCGTTGGAGATGCATGGAATTTTCTTGGAGATTTGGGGCAAATCTCCAAGACAAAGACAAAAGACAAAATCTCACTTCCATTCAGTGGGAAATATATATGAAATTTATAAGGAAAATACAAGGAAATTCAGACCCCTCAAGGGAACACTGCACAGAATTAAATATACTTAAACTGATTGCAGATTTCATACTTTATTGTTATATTTAAAATTAAGGTTCAGTAACAATTGGAGGAAATGCTGGGCTGAGGCACTGCGCAAATATATGTGGCTTCTTTATAAGAAATTGTGAAACTATGCCAGTTATTTGACAGCATTAATTACCTTTGTTGTCTTAAGTGCATTTTAAGTAGTTGCTTACAGGCAGACGTAATTGAGTATTTAGGTTACCTGGCAAGCTTAAGTGTAGGGAACTTTTTATGTTATTGTGGCCATGGGTTGTAGCATAGATAAATAAAAGATCCACTGTTTTATTAAATTGTTTGAAGAAAGACCACAAGTATTCATTAGAGAGACCTTCAGAGTCTAGGAAAAAAGGTTAATATTCTGAAGGAGAGTCTGTGCATTTAACTTATAGAAACAACTGAAAACCAGACCTGTCTCTTCTCCTGTCCAAGAAACTGCCTGGCTTCCCGTTAATGTTTTGAGTTTATGACACTCTGAATTATCTAGGCTATGTTTTATGTCTAAACTGTGGAAATTTGGCCTATTAACTAGTTTTGGTCTTTTGCTAATTTGACTTTCTACTGACCTGTAACAGTACAACAGCTATTAGTAGTGCAGCATAGTTGTACAGAGCTTTAACAGAATAGAGGCTGCATTGTGAGGACCCTTAGCCTAGAGCAAACACTGTCAAATATGCTGCAGAGAGGCACAGTGATCATTTCTTGCTATGCTGAAAACACTGTAAATGTAGGTTTTGTTAAGAGTTTGGAAGCAATAAGCAAAATTAGAAATTAACATGTATATTTACATAGAGATAATTCAAAATACAGACTGTATTTCCTAGTCCATATGTCCAACCTACCAGTCTTTGGATGCCTCTGGCAAAGTTCTTTACAGCAGCCAAAGAGAGCTAGGAGCAAAATCTCTCAGTCTTGGAGAAGCTTCTCTTTTGTGCCTGCCAACTCCTGCTATATCCAGAGAGTAGGTGTATAGACCACCTAGAGGCCTATAATGTGAACAGAGTGAGCATAGTTGGAGAGGTAACTGCAAAATTTTATCTTTGTTCTCCTCATCCTCCAGTGGCATTAAAAATAAATCTACCCCTTTATTGCTGGAGGTACACACTGATCAGGACTTAGCAGTGCTCTAGGTGTCTCCTTTCTTGGGTCTCTAAACTGATGCGCTAGGGAAACAACTTCAGAGCTACCAAAAAAGATGCAGAAGTTACTATTGAAATGTTTATGCTGGTGATGTTGACATTGAGTCCAAGTGATTACATTTTTATGTCCTATTGCCCAGATACCTGCAAGCCATGAGGATGAGATACAGAGTATTTCAACTTCAGATCATAAATTTAGATCCACTGTGAGTCATGACAGATTTTGTCTGATTTGGTAATCTCAGTCTATATCCAGTGATCATGACTCACTGAATGGGAAAATGGCACTGCCCCCACCAGCTTGTCCTGTTTGTTACAGTCTGTTGAAGTGTGACCACTTTATGTCTGTGTGGGTTCATGTCTTCAAGTTGGTCTGGAATGGCTTTGAGCTTAGGTGCCAGTAGCTGCGTAGCTACTTGGGAACAGGCAGAAGGCAGGATAGAGCGGGAGCTGCACAAGCCTGCGGACGTGCTCTGCTCTCATCAGGTGCCCCATGTGCCTTGGCTTTGATTTGATGGAATTAATACTGAAATGCAGACGTCAGTGGAGAGTTGGCACTGATTGTCTAAGGCATTTTCTAAAGCCATGCCTTTAAAATTAAGCTCGATTTAACAAGGTAGATATCTCTGATGTTGAGGCATCTGTCATCATACAAGCAAAGTAAAGATCCATATGGGCCTCTTGTTGCTTCACAGTATTACTACAGTATAAAGGACATCAGTATTGGCGGTCGATGTGTTTGCCATGGTCATGCTGAAGTATGTGATGCAAGGAGTGCTGAAAACCAATACCAGTAAGTAAATGGAGCATCACATTAATTTAATGGTATACTTTCAAATGACCTTATTTGTTAAAGTATGACACTCTTACAGGGATTTTTGTAATATTTAAAAATGAGAATCTATTAATGATTGATATGAAAATATGTAAAGAGCTGTAATTGTGAAGTGTAAAGAGCTGTTGTTTGTGAAATATAATAATAAAAAGTCTTATACTTGAGATTTTTAAAAAACTGAAATAAGAATTTTGTAGATTGAATTGTTTGCTAAAAATCCTTGCTTCTTTCTGGAAAACTTGGATTGGTATCACATCTAAACAGCGGAAATTAGAAGGCCATCTCAAGAACAAAGCTAGTGAATTTCCTGCAGATGTAGAGAGTTATAAACAAGCTCAGCCAAGATCCAACAGCTATCGATTATTACTAGAAAATGTAAAAACAGAAACTGAAGGAACAATATCCTGTTCTCCTCTCTGGCAACAAGGTGATGCTACCTTAAAGCTGAACCGACTATTAAAATACTTCAAAGAGAAAAGCATGGCCTTTGGTACAATATCCTTAGTATTTACATGAGGAGGACAGCCATGAATTTAACAGAACTCAGACAGCCTGTATTTTTCTGCCTGAACATATTTTGTGAGCAGAACTTGGGAACACTGTTTATTTAGGACCTATGGACATCTGGCTCTAACCAGCATTTGGTTAGAACAATAATTGCAAAAGCAGATATTCTATAAGTGTAATAAATATGACATATTTTTACAATTATCTTTTCATGTCTTTGTGTGAGAAGTGCTTTCATTCTTGTCACATACATGAGCATTTAGCAAACATCAGATGTGAAAAATGTAATTTTTTTGGCAATATGATTTGGCAGTAGCGGTATATTCATTTCATAGAATGAATATATTATGTCATTCTAACTTCAGTTACAAATATCGCTTTCTGTGAATGATCTTGAGTTAAAATAGGTTGACAACTGGTTATACACTTAACTGAAATATATAGGAAAGTTTTTTTTCCTGCAAAGTTTATGCCCTCCATATAGATTTCGCAGGGAGTTAGATCCGCTCTGTGGATCTCTGCTATAGGAAAGTGACAGTGAATAATCACCCTACCTAAAACATACTTTAAGAGCCTAATTTAAAACAGCTGTTACTCTTACACATCATGAAACTTACCAGGATGATACAATATTTTCAGTCTTTTTTTTAAGGAAGAGTGAGTGGCTGGGTTCTTTTACCCTTTTCAGATGTCTATTCTAGAGAAAAATAAGTGAAAAAGACATAAAATCTACCACAACAGAATGGCTGTATGGACAACTGTTTTGTCCTTGGATATGAGGCTACACAGACAACAGAGCATCCCTGGAAGAGATCTTTCCAGTCGCAAAGTCTCTTTGTTAATTCTGGTATTCAGGTACAATGGATGGTAGTAAAACCTAGCCTGTAATGAGACCCTGCCCTTATAGAGGCTTTTCAGCCAAGTCAAAATAAATTTGAACTACAGTTTCTTGATCAGTAGCGTACACTGCTTTAAAAACAAGTGGACGAAGTTACAAACTTGGCTTACTAAAGACACTAATAGAAAGCATAGTGGAAAAGTGATGAGGGCATGCAAATAAAGGGAATAAATGTTCTGATTTAAAGTAGGACAACAAGTGTGACCTTGGCATGATGCTAAAATAGATTACATCTTAAATTGTTGTGCGTCGCCTTGATTCAATATCCTGGGAGAAAGTTTTATAATCTGGGCTATTACATCCAATTATAAATATTCTCTACAAGTCATTTTTGTTAATAATTTCAAAATCATGTAATTAAAGTAGTCGATCTTGAAGAATTTTAGAAAAGTTCTGAAATGTTTTAGATTTACTGTTTGGCCTCTTTACATGCAAGTTTATGTCCTTTTCATTTTACATGTAGATCTTAGATTGCAGTAAAACTGCTGGGAGAAAGGGGTGTTAAATCTAACTTCAATCAAATAAGAGGTCTTCCTTTCTCTAGATTTCAGTGTGAATGTCAGCATAATACTTGTGGGGAAACCTGCAATCACTGCTGTCCTGGATATAATCAGAAACAGTGGCAACCTGCAACAGCTGGGAACACAAATATATGTGAACGTGAGTAGCCTAAGAGATGCAACTTTGACAAGTGAGTGGGATTTACCATAGGCCACACATTCATGGAGCATAACTAACACACTGCAGATTTTAACATGTTTCTTTTTTTTTACTAAAAACTTATTTCCATACAGCAATAAGGATTAAGTGATGCAGTGAGTATTATTTATGTTTCATTTTTGTTCTCATTAAACAATGATAGTAGAAATGCTACATAAAAAAGGTGGAAGGCTTTTAGTGACACGCTGAGTCAGTGTCTCCCCCAGTCACAGATGTGTCTCTTAGCAGACTGTGCATCTCCTCAGCAGAGCAAAGGTTGTAGTTGCTTGTACAGCTTCAAAGCTTGTCCCTCTATCACCCAACATCTTCTTATTCAGGATCTAGAGAGACAGACTGTATAAATAACTAGATCAATTATGTAAATACGGCTGCTAACTCATGCCAAAGGAGGATTCTGCATTTGACTGACAGATTTTATGTATTGTCAATAGAAGGGGAGCATGTGTAGGTTTTCTTTTCTTTTTTTTTTTTTTTGTCTCGTAAGGAAGGTATTTTAGAAGGCAGCCTGTGTTTTGGGAGTTAAGCGTACTTACCTGTGTAAGAGGCTGATGTAACATGTCATCTCTCCAAGAGATTCCTGAATTTACGATCTAATTACTCAGACACGGGGTCTAAAAAGCCTTACAGCAGTAGAGTGCTGCACTGGCAGCTTCCTCTTAGCTGAAGAAGGCTCTTCTGCCTTATTTGCCTTGCGCTCTCAAGCAGGTTCCCTTCTGCATTTGGAGCACTGTAGTAGCAGATTGTTTAGGGCTGACTCTACCCAAAGGTGTTTGAGCTTCACTCTGTTCTCATGCTGACAGTTGCCCCTCACTGACCTGATGTAAATGTACACAAAAGCGTTTCTGAGTTTCTGATGAGGCGTCCGAGAAAGTTCACACGTGCTCACCTTTCTGTGCTTATAGCTTAGCTAGCCCATGGACTGAATATGGCTGACAGGCCATTCTTGCATCTTCCTTCTTTTATTGAAAAAACAGTAGCATAGGGTTAAATTGAGAATACAGGCCTCTCTAGATAAGAGGGTACATGCTGCTGCACACAGGTGTTTTTTTTTTTTTTTTATCCAGAAAACAGAGACTGTGGGGCAGATGGTGTTTTCTACCTTTGTGCATCTCTTATTCTGAGCAAACATGTTGGCAGTCTGCTGCTTTCCTTGAGTCTGCCCTAGTTTGTTTTCCTATTCTACTTTTCCTAGCATAGTAGCATAGCCACTGGGTTCAAACTCCTAATGGGGAAATCTTATTTGAAAGTCAAATAGATGTACCTGTATAATTGTTTTGAGGAATAAACCTTGCGGTAATATTTTAATCAAAAATTACAGTTTCAAGACTGAGGGGTGGAATAAACTCCAGATGATTAAAACATTTGATAGGAGGTAGGCATGTTGGGACTTTATTTCTGAAAAATATTTGAAACCCCATATGAACTCCTTTCTTTGAAGGAAACTGTTTTCTGCCAGGAAGAGAAAGACAAGGAACATAAAAAAGTTACGCTTTAAAAAAATCAGTTTATAAGCAATCTATAAAATTCTAATCCAAAGGATCTTAGTTTCTAACTACCTCCAGAAAAATACCCTTTTTAGTATAGTTTTCTCCTATCAGTTTTAGGAGTCCTGGGGAGTATTTGCCAAGGAGAGACCTCTGTCCCTGGAAGGTGGTGGTAAAGGAAGGTGGTGAGGAACCTTATTTAGCTTCCTAGAAGCCTATGATTCCTTGAGAAACAATGATCGAAAGAGATAGGTGGGAGATAACAGGGATGTGCCCAAATTTTTGCTATGAATTCTTAGTATTATATGGGTCAGCAAATGAGTCAAAGTTCTAAGAAAGTGCTTTATGAGACAGAAGGGGTTTTTATTCACCTTTAAAAAAAAAAGCCATTCCCATTCTTTTGATCAAAGCAAATAATTTCCTGACACTATTAAAAGACATTCTTATGAGCTGTATCTCTCAGAGAATTTGGCCACAGAGACAAGAAGCTTTTATTTAGATGGTGCAGAGAAAGAAAAATGTTCACTCCTGTGCACAGACCCTCATTTTGTCCATCAGCTGGGCTGATGACAAACAGATTCTTTCCATTTTCGTTCTATTCTACCCCTCCTTCCAATTTTTTTTATTGCTGTTGTTTTCTTTGTGCCTTTTCTATCAGTGTCTTGAATTAGCATTTTTTTGTGTAATGTTTTATATTCTTAAAGAATTACATGAACGAAGAAAACAAACAAAAAGATCCAGATAGGCTACCACAACTGAGCCAGGTTACCCAATCTTGACCTATTTGAGTCCTCTCAGCAGATCAAGGGATGTGATGATAGCCCATAAATTTCCTCATCCAGGTTGTTGACAGTTCCTAGAAAGAGGCTTCCTTGTTCAGGGCTGTTCTGATGTAAATGCCTAGAGGAGATACAGAGAATGATCCAGTGTCCCCTTCTTTTGTCTATATGGTAACGTAGCAAGGCATGGAGATTAGTTTTGCCCAGGTTATGCTCCCAGCTGAGCCAGATATTTGTGTAGAATTTGGAAGGGTAGCTTCCAATATGCTGCCCTCATCATGGTAAAAAATAGGGCCAGGGCTGTTTTGTTCTGAGTTGCTCAGGAACTGGGTACCTTCCAGAATATCCCCTGGTGCAGATGCAGGGAGCATCTTCCTCAAGCATGAAGCACAACTTCAGAAATTTTCTAGCAAGGTTTTCCTGGATTACTGGAACATTTGTAATTAAAAGCACATCTAGTATTCAGATAGTTGTGGAAGCCTTTCTTTGCTTTCTTCATTCTCTTAGAAATGTCCCTGTGGTCTCCTGCAAGGAAAGGATATCAGATCTAAAAAAAAGGAGATAAAAGCTATAGCAAAACTGCTGGCCTGCCTTTTACTTACTCTGCCTGCATACTGGTATAGTTAGTCTGTATTCAGAATTACATTTTAGATCTAGAAGATTTCAGTGAATACTGGCAGAGCTTTGCTTTGCTGAAGGGAGTGAAGATCAGAGATTAGTTTTAGCTAATACGCTGCTTGATGAGTAGGTTAGGAGATACACTAAATACAGGCCTCCAAGAAATCAGATAAATGCTTCTCTGGGTCAGTCCATCCCTTTACTCAGACTGTATTTGCAGGAACTATTCCAAATGCAGAGCTATTTTTCAGATTAATTCTTTCTGCAAACAAGGACACACACTTCGTGGGTCCTGGGGTTTATATTACTATGACCCTGCCAAGGGTAGAACAGCAACAGCATTTCTGGCTTTAGATCTCCTGCCTTAAGGGTGAACTCAGCTGATATGCATACAAGGCCAGTCAATAGATGCACTTCAGATGTTTTCAGTAGGTGAACCTCCTAGGTCAGGGCATCTGTGAGCTTAATGTTGTTACTTTTATTTGGTTTAATAGAGGAGAAAAGTAAACAATGGAAACGTGCTAACCAAAAACCACACAAATTAAAATTTATTACAGCTGAAACTGTAAACAGCCATAAACTAGGAAAATCCCTGTTGCTTAACTCTATTCCTTTCCAGAGTCATTTATTATTCTTATTTTTGTTTTTGTTCGTATTCTTTATAAAAACCAGTTTCTTTCTGAATCTATAATTCTCAGGCAGTAGAGTGAACTCTTTCTTAAAATCTCTCCATTGAAAAAAAGAGCAGATGGGTAAAGATATAGTTAGGTTTATTGGTATCCTTGTACTTATGGCTGAGTATGTGTGGTTTCTGGTATAGGTCTTTTTATTCAAATGTTTGTAGCTTATCTATAATTGCTTATTTTAAATACAAAATATATGCATACAGATTCAGCTTAGAGATAATTTTGAACATGAAAAAATAGAATAAGCATTTGAACATGTTTTTGATAGTTTTAAAAACCTGGTTGAGTCCATTCTTTCGGAGTTTCCTAATTCTGCATTACCTATAAATATATAGTATTGAGATGGTAAAACTGTTGCTTCGTCTGACAAGTCTAGCAACATATGGTTTTCTTATATTTAAATGATTTTATGCTGATCCAGGTATGAGAGACCATTTGCTGATAGGCAGATATGTGTATTTGAACATACTTGAACACACATGAGTGCATGTATGTGTATAAATAATCAAAGCTTCTCTTTCACTTCTGCTATGTTACTGAATTGCACTAGTATGATGGAAGCAGACTTGAGATACTATTTTTTTCAGCCTGCAATTGCCATGGACATGCCACTGATTGCTACTATGATGCTGATGTTGATCAGCGTCAAGAAAGCTTAAACATCCAGGGGCGCTATGAAGGTGGAGGAGTCTGCATTAATTGTCAGGTAAAAAGGTGGTTTTGGCCACTATAACTTAATGGCACGTGGAGAAATGGTTACTGGAATCTCACTGTGCCTGCACTAGAAGTAAATGTGTTTATTTACTTTAGTACTTTTAGTACATGATTCTAATAAAGCCATACCATTTAACAAATAAATAACAGAAAAAAAATACTTTTTTCTGTTTTTATGGACTTTGTCATTTCCTTGCTTAACAAAGCAGAAATAAAGTTTCTCAAATTCTCTCTCAAAATCAAGAGATATTTGCTACTGTTTAATAGGAATTTCCCCAGTTGCAACTTGTGGGAGTTAACGTTTATGCCTTTACTGTGCATACCTTAGAAAACTCAGGCCCTCTGGTCTCTGTACTCCAGCTTACAATTAGGCACCTTACCCTTCCATAAACTTCACTTCTCCAAGCTAACCAAAGCCACTCCCTCAGTTTCTCTTTAAATGTTATTTGCTCCAGCCCCCTAACCATTTTAGAGACTACACCTGATTCAGTCAACATGTTCAGTCAACAGGGATATAACACTGTATGTGTTGAATATTATGCTGAATTGCATTGCTGAATATTATGTCTCTCATCAAGTAACTTTTATGCCATTCTGACTAACTGCTGTCAGGAAAGATGAGACTGGGCTCTGAGCAACTTGATCTAACCTTGGAGTTAACTTTGTTTTGGGCACAGTTGGGCCATCTGGGCATCCCATTTATTGCCATAATGTAATCTGACATTGTCCAAATGGCTGTCAGTAGAAAGTAGAAGTATCTTTGCTAACATGAGCAGAAGAAATGTTTTCTGTCTTCCAGTTGACATCTCTATGCATAACTTTGTTCAGCCAGTCTGAACCTTGCTTAGTGATAATATAAAAATAACAAAAAGGATGTTATTGTTTCTTAATTCTCCATTTTAGTTCCTTTTTTCACCTTTTGTTTTATGCTCTTTCTGTTATTTTGCACAGCATAACACAGCTGGTATTAACTGTGAGAAATGTGCAGAAGGTTACTATCGTCCATATGGTGTTTCAGTGAGTGCTCCCGATGGCTGTATACGTAAGTCCTTCTCTAGACAGTATCTTCTCATAGTGGGAAGGGTGTTTTTGTTTTTGGTTTTTTTTTTGGTCTTCTTTTTTTCTGTAATCAGAGTGTGGGACATGCCTTTCAGGGAGGAAATGTTTAAACGTGCCCAATAGATGTGTGAGAGGAGCTGCAAATGAATTTTTGTGTTTAGATGTTTTTGATCATACTCTGTCCAACATTTGTATCACATGAGCCATAAGCTTTAGAGAAACGACGGGGCAGTAGGAAGAAGTCAGCCAGAAAAGGATGCTGGGGGAATAAGATCATTGATGTTGGGTCCAGCTGCACACCCCACAGTGAACTGGTCAGAAGCCACTCATCTTCCACCCCATGACCCTGTTCCTCTTAGCTCTTTGATATATGTTGAGTCTTGGTCCCTTGAAAATTTTATTCAGTAACTCAAAAGGTCATGAAGTCTACTCCTACTTTATGCAGTGCTGAAGCTGGTGTCTGTAATAAATAATGCATTAGGATATTGTTAATGCAACATTTAAAAAAGAAGAACTGACCATGGGTACGAGATAAAGGTTAAATTCTAAACACGATGAAGAAGTTTTTGACAAGAAGGAGAAGGTTGCAGGTTGTCTGTATGTTGAGGTGAATGAGAAGGCAACAGAGAGGGAAAGCTGATGTGACGTTGGATTTTGTATGTAAGGAGGGTGGACAGAAGCTTAGCCCACACCATGGAGAAAGGTGAGAAGAAGCCACAGAAAGAGCAATTGCTGCACTGCTGTGGAGTAATTAAGTGCAACTTTCTGAATAATGAAAAATAAGCACTGTGGGAAAATACCCACAGTTTTACCCCAAAGGTATCCCTAAGGAATATCACCAAAAAAAAAGATTAATTGTTGTTGTAGGGTACTCGGAAAATGTGAAGTAGATGCAAATATTAATTCTTTAAATAATGAGACATTTGCAACTGCAAATTAAACACTATTATAATGCCACTGTGCACTGCTACAGAAGACAAATTAATTCTTTTCTATAAATTGTCTAATTGTTGATACTTACATAGCCTGCAGCTGTAACTTGGAGCATGCAGAGGGCTGTGAGGAAGGGTCTGGCCGCTGTTACTGTAAGCAGAATTTCCAGGGAGAGAGCTGTGAGCAATGTGCGGATGGATTCTATGGTTTTCCGTTTTGTATCCGTAAGTATACAAATAAAAATGTCTCTTTTCAAGTATTTTTAACATGCACTAAGGAATTAGCCATTTTCACAACACTTGACTATAATTTTGAATTCTGTTGTTTAAACATTTTGGTAAATCAGTTGTCATAATACTGAGCATAGTCTTTTTATGGTTATAGTTAGAATGTGTCTCTCAATACATCATAAATTCCAGTCCTAACAGCCTGGACATGTTGTTTAAATATGTCTCAGTGTCTTAAGGTATAACTCATTTGGACGGGGAAGCGAAATATGATTGTAGCAGAGAGAGGGGAGAAAATGGTTATGTGTTCTCTTTGAGTCTTTTTAGGATTAATGCCCCATAAATCAAGTGTGTGGACTTTTAGAGGTTTCTAACTGTGAAATACTGTGTGTGCAACATTGGAAAGATTCTCCTGGGACAGCATTAGACTCTCAGACATGCTCTCTATTTTTGCTGGACTGATGGTGGTTGCTGATAGATGGTTGAAGGAGGGGTTACAGGATTTGTTTTGGATTTGTCAATAAAATGGTTGAAAGAAAGATGTTTGTAAATCCAAAAAAAAGCCAAACACGTTACGAAAGTGATGTGACCGAGAAATGCTGACTGCTTTTGTTTATTCAAAATGGTATTGGAACCAGAGTATCTAATGCTATAGATTATTTAAAGGTTAGACTGTTAATTTAATAAGGATTTTGATAAGGATATAAAAATGAAGTATTGGAAATGCAGAAAATCTAATGCTTTCTCAGGAACAAATTAACTATGCAATAACTGGGAAGAAACTATAATACCAGATTTACTTGTTATACAGCAGCTTGTGATTACATGATTGGATTCTAAAAACGCATCACTGGGAGTGTTTTGTGCCCTCAGGAGAACTGTGTTTCTGATAGTCAGTAAAGACATATCGTTTGAGGCAGTATTTACAGTCTGATTTACCACTGTGATGTTTCAATTTTACCTCGCTTTTGCACCATTAGAAAAGTGATACCATTATAAAACCAAAAGAATGAAGAGGGAAAGCAATAGAAAACATGGGAAAAAGCAGTGTAAACAAACAAATATTGTTCCTAATTCAATGTCTGCAATAGAATAAATAACATTCTGTGCAATGCATTCTAGATTATCACAGCTCACTTCACCTTTTGCTCATAACCCAATGTTTTAAAGTATGTTCTGCGCAGATAGACCTTGATCAAATGCCTCTGGAGTTTGTGGCACATCAAATTTGGGTCAGGATCACAGTCCTGCCTTAAATAAGGGAAGGTTTTTTTGGATGTCTTTCCCATTCCTAATGCAGAGGGATTCTCAGAAATACTCCCAAAATGTAAGCTACGCATCCTGAATTCTAGCACTTGAGGTAGCAAATGATAGGGCCAAATAGCAGGAGAAGAACCTTGAACTGGAAGCAGGAGCCAAGAAATAAATGCAGAGCTCCCAAGATAATGCTGTGTAGCACGAGAAGGCTCTCTGCACCAAGCAGTAGGCAGCAGGGAAGCAAACTGGCAGCATTTCCCAGGAATGTTTGGCCCTTCATAATGTTCTTTGAGAAGGGATGTTTGAATTTCAGTTGGAAATCAAAAGTAAAAAGTTTATTTTGCTGTTCCTAACTAAAACTAAACTGAAGTTGGTTACTACAGTCAGATGATTATAATTCTTTTTGTGTCGACAGCATACAACTGATCTTTAGAGAAATAAAATCTATTGTCTGTTTCAAGTATACTTTGATTCTTCTTTTGTTCTAAAGGTATTCCTTTTACTTCTCCAAATCCAAGTGATGCTGTGGCTGGTGACATAATAGGCAAGTTCTTTTTCCTTTTTTTCCCTCTTTCACTTTTTCTTTGTTTCACTGTTTTTCTACTGTTTCAATGATGTTTAGTCTTTCATGTAGATTTATGTTGTAATTTTGCCAGTATTGATATTTATCTTTCAGAGAGGCTTCGTTCTTACCAGAAGTTAATCGTATAGTCATGTTAATACTAAGCAAATTAGTGAGCTGCTTCCAGAAAGAGTTATGGATCGAAAGAGGCTTGGCCAGCCTCCGGCACACATCTGCAGAAGCAGCTGACCAGCTTGTTTGTTCCTCTTACAAGCAAATCCATCAAGACTTGCTGACATGTACAACTTGTCGGCAGCTTCACAGTGTAAATCTCTTCCTTAAGGTTAACTGCTCTCTCTTTCTGAATTGTCCTCTTATACCTGGCAAGTTGTACATTGCCCCTGGCAAAGAATTACTTTGATTTTTAAAAAATATTTGTTATTTAGTCCACTACAAAGCTGTCTGAAATCCGTAAAGATTGTCTCTGGGTTTACATTTAAGTATATATTATTATACTGCAGAATGGAGCCAGCATTGCAGCTAGACCTTAATTAAATACGTATTTGTAATGCAATTTGGGGCTAATAGGCTTAAAAAAATGTAGCAACCTTTGTTAGCTATTAAAATCAACATTATTCTCTGTGCTGTCTATTAGATTTCATGGAATTGGAATTTATGTTGGTTTTTGAAAAGGTATTTTCTTCTCTTAATGGAGCAAACTCTTAAACATACACAGCGCTAATAGATTTACAAGTCCTCACAGTTTTCTTGAAGTTGTCTGCAGTTGCCGTTACATCCCACAAAATCTTACTGCCTTATAACTAATTATATTCTCCTTGTAGGGTGTCAAAAATGATTGCCCTGGCGGGCCTCTGTGTATCCTCTTCTCCCACATGTCTGCAGATCAAACGATATTAAATGTGTTTGAACTTTTCACATGGAAAACTGAAAAGAGATAGGAGAGCTTAAAGGAGCAGGCAAAAACAAGCTGTAAAAGCTGAAAAAAGGAAAAGTTGAAAACACAGGCAAAGGAATCACTCCTCACGGATGACGTACACAACTTGTTCTGTTAAAATAAGCTGCCATTGGTTTAAATTTAAATTAATGTGGCTGGCTGCAAACTGTGGTGGAAGATGAGCAGGCTAGCCTTCTGCTCCTGTTTGGAGTTCCAGTTTTTATGAGAGAGGTCGATCTTTTTGGCTGCCACAGCTAAATTTGACCTCCCTCGTCTTGCCTTGTTGAAATGAATAGAAGATTTATTCAATGGGATATCATTATGAAGCCCTTAAACTAATCACTCCCATTCAAATGAAGAGAGGATGTATATAGATTCAGCCAGAGGTTGTTTCCAGTGTAGATGATGTTTTTGGAAGCTTCCATATTTGTATCTTTCCTAGTAACTTCAAAGCAAGTCCTCAAACCTTTGAAATACACAGAAAAGTCAGGTATCCTGGGCTGCTGAGAGAGAAGGATTGAAAGGGGAAATCGGGAATATCAAAAGGGAATGGAAAGACAATGCTTAAATAGCATCTGTTTTATATTTGTCAGTCATCCTGGGTGGGAGAATCGAGCTGAGTGAAATTTCTCCACCTTTCATCTCCTGTGGTCCCATAAAAGTCAAGAAATCAGCTGATCTTGGGCTGTGACCTGTGACAGCTGGCATCTCCAGACAGGCACCCATTCATGTGCATTTAAACTTTAGGCATCATATGAGTGACACAGGGCATCTTATTTGTGTTTGAGCCATGAGCCTAGTAACTCCATGACCAGCACCCCTCCAGCTCTTCGTTACAGAGTGCCAGTGTGCTCTGTATCTGTCACATGCTGATTCCTGCACCACGCAGCTTGTTGCCCCACAGGACCCATGCAGATGAGCAACTTTTACCTTGGGCATTGTTTACCACACTGCTTTACTAGTAAGCTTCTTGTTGGCCTCTAGACTCAGTCTAGCTTTGCGGATGCTTTTGATCTGAGGTTGTATTTTTGAGTTAGTAAGTACTTCTCTCGTGATTTTTCCATTCTAAGGTAAATTACTGTTCATTGCAAATGTTTTGCAAGGGACCAAACTAAATTTCTAAAGTATAAATTACAGCATTGTAGTAAAAACTTTATTTGAGAAGGCAGTTACATAGTAAGTATCTGTTTGAAGATATTTATTTTAACTGGTAAACCTATGGCTTTGTGTGGGTTCCTCATGATTGCTTTGCATTCAAGGGTGTTTTTTGGTGGTTTCTGTTTTAAATCATACCGATTTAGATATTTATCTGTCAGGCTATTTACCTGTTGTTTTTACTGGTGCAGAATGCAACTGTGATGCCCGTGGCTCTGTGGCTAATACCTGTGGTCCTAGAGATCAGTGTCTGTGCCACAGCAACTATGCTGGATTTAGGTGCGACCAGTGTGCCCCAGGTTATTACGGCTATCCCAACTGCTCACGTGAGTAACAGCCTTTCCTCCCTTTACTGGCCTTTCTCTCTAACTTCTCTTACACCAAAAATATTCTTTTGATTCCCTCAAACATACTTCTGCTGTAAAACTACGCATGTAACTATGAAAGTTTAATTCTGTTCCATTCTTCCGTGTGAAGCTCCAGCCCATGGCCAGTTCACTCTGGTAGCCCACCCCAGACATCATCTCTGTTCCTATTATCTGTGTAACTGGGCTAATAGGGCTTTGAGAATGTTTGGCTTTGATGTAGTTGTGTCTTCTTTCAATATAGGAAATCTAAAGCTGAGTGTAAGCAACGGGCGTGCACCTTTATGAGTTCCAGCTTGTTCAATTTAGCACAAGGTTAATTTCAACTATTTTGGGCTTCTACTGTTTCATACACTATTGTGTAAGCTTTTAAAGTGCATTTATAGGTGCTTGTTGCATCAACCTTAAATCCCAGTCAAGAGGGCTTGACTTGACCCTGAGAAACTTATATCATATTGACAATTATTACTGTGCAGGTGGGTCAGCTGGTCAGGCCCGGAATGTGTATGTATGTTCTTCCCATCAGAGAGAGTGAAACCTGCAGCTCCAGTCAGCAATTACTTGGCCATCACAAGCAGGAATGTTCTTTTCTAGAAACCAAAAGACTATTAATGCTAAAGAAGCAACATTTCCTCCAAGTTTGGCTATTGCTAATCGTCATAGCTGTAGCAAAAAATAATCTAACAAATCTGTTCTTCCTCTTTAGGAGACTGGCTAAAACAATTTTCATAACCATTTCAAGCTTAGGCTCTACTCCAGCAAAGATTAGCCTTCTCTGTTATAGTAGTGTTGTTCATTTTTGTGGCGTTACTCTTACTTACTCATGTAAATCATTGGAAAGGTTAGGCCTTACATAGCTACCTGGAACAAAAAGACTATCCCATGATTTATTTCAAAGCTTCTTCCTGGCCATCTTGACTCTCAGATCTAAAGGTGTGCTGGGTGTACAATTTTACATTCTGTATTTTGCAGTCATATTTTTAGATGTATGTCTACAGAATTTGCAATGTTCTTTCTGTAAACAATAAAATAATCAAGAAAACAGAAAACCAAATAGCCTCAGTCTTGTCTTAAAATGGAGCAAAGTAGAGGAAGAGGAATTTATTAAGGTTCCTCATAACTTCTACCATATTGACAGGTAGGATTATCTCAGACGCCTAAGTCTCAACGAGGGTTGTGTGTAAGTGAAGGACCTTGTGAGTTTATTGCAAAGAAAAATCAAGCATATTGCAGAGAAGGAGTTTTCAAAACTTATAAAGTACTAGAGGTTTGTAAAGTTATTGCTTGGTATATACAGGGTGAACCCTAACAATATTGTCAATGTTTTTGGTGATATAGCCTGTCAGTGTTCTCCTCATGGATCCCGTCACAGCGCATGTGAGCCAACAGCGGGGCAGTGTGAGTGTCTAACAGGCTTTACAGGGCTGCGGTGTGACAGATGCCTTTCTGGAGCCTACAGTTTCCCCTACTGTGGAGGTAACATTGGTGACAGAAAATATTTCATTATGATTCAGATTTCCTTCTTCTGCTGGTTCTAACGTTGAAAGTATTTCAGCCACCCCAAAGTAAACATGTAAAAATAAACCCTTGAAACTTAAAACTGCCACACTGCAGTTCTTTAGTACTATATTCCAGGACTCATTTTAAAAAGATCTTTCTGTATATGTGTGTGTATGTGTATGTATATATATATACATATGTATGTATGTATATGTGTATATATTTAATTTCCTACAGAAATCAACAGTGAATGTAACCCTGCAGGCACTTTTGGGTCTCATTTGGTAAGTAGTATATCTTTGCAACTAATAATGCATGTTAAGAATTCATATACTGTCTCTGTCTCTGCTGCATATTTTTACTTCATTTTAAGCATCTAGAGCCTGATCTCAGACTATGAGAGAACTGCAAAAGCCTAGTTGCAAAGCAAAGATGGACATAAATTTTGTGTCTGAACAATGCAATTACCTGTTTAGAGCCATATTTTTTTAACCTTTTGTTTATGGTATGTACTTACAATGTATGTGTTCTTGGAGTGCTAGAAAACTAATGGGAGAGGATTCCTGTTCTTGGGAACTTCAGACAGTTTAATATAAAAGAAAGAGCAGTATGATTTTATTAAACATAGGAACTGAGATTTTCTGAATATTTACTAAATTCATGTAGTAAATGTTCTCTGTTTTGTGAAGACAGGATAACAGAGAAAGGTTCTATCTTTTTGTTTAAATGCTGTGTGGAATGAACAATCTTTTGGCAAAAAGAACATAGAGCAACTTGGTGTTCTTTTCCTTAGAAAGCCATTGTAGCCATTTCTGCGTCATCAGTCATGGCTCATTTTTTTCCAATAGCATGCATTTACTAAGTGATTTTTTGTTTGTTTATTTTTGTTTCTAATTTTTATTCTGAAAAGACCCGTATTGACTCATTTCTGTCACTAGGCCTATTGTCAATGTCTCCAGCATGTTGAAGGCCCTACCTGCAGTAAATGCAAACCTTTGTACTGGAACTTGGCCAAAAAAAACCCTGGGGGATGTACAGGTACAGAGCTTCATGACTTATTTCTTTGGTCACAAAATGTGTTAAATTTTTTTGAAAATGATCTTTGTCTTGGCTACCAAATGTGACCATTTTTGGTGTTTAACAACTCTTCTTACCAATATGTTTTTCTTAGTGCTTAAATTTGATACTGTTGCTCATGAAAACAGTTATTTTTAAATATTAGGCCATCATCCATGATTGCTTAATAATACTGGACCAGAGTGTACTCTGAGTTGCATGTGTATTGCCCAGGCAGGTTTGTTTTTTTCATAAACACGGAAACCAGAATTTGGCCCATTGTTTGGAGAAGAAGGTGTTTACTCATTAATAATCTTCTCCTAGCTTGTAGAGGGATGGAAAGCCTTCTTGTTGCGTCAGACTGACAAATCTGTTGGGGTTTAAGCCTGTGTAATAATCAGCACTTTGCAATTTTTAAGGCTTACTAGCAGTGAGACAATAACTTCAGGCAGAGAAGATTTTTTTTCTATATTCAGAGCCCTATTTTTCTTCCCATCTATTTCTTTTCCAGCGGGAAAACAGCTACAACAGCTACCTAGATGGGACGAGTAGTGTCAGAGCAGCCATCAATATCATTACATCTTGGCTCTAAATATTGCACAGTCCAGACATCTCCTCGGAGAGGAATTAGAGCACCTTTCATGCAATTTGTCTTCTCTCAGCGACAGAGGGCATATGGGGTTTTGTGAAACCTTAATATTTCCTTGAATTATGTTTTATGCAAAGAGTTGTACTAGTCACAAAGCAGCCCTGCAAAATAGAATTGCAGTCAGACTGGAAGACACAGGTTTTCTTCAGTCATCTGAATGTTTCTAAGAAAAAAGACAACTCCAAATGCAAGCTGTTTGTCTTAAACACAAGATAGACTATACTAACATAAGTCAGAAAACTCACATACACATAGTCTTTGTTCTTTCTCATTTTCTTTTCTGACCTTGAGCCATTGTCTATTTGCTATTCTGGCCTTTCCAGAGTTACTGCCCTGTGACTCACTGTTGCGGTAAGAATGAGGTTTTTTTTTTTTTTTTTTAACCTTCAAAGTGTCCTGGAAAGATGAAACACAGATTGTCTTTTCTGTGTCTTTGCAGCATGCCAGTGTGATGTGAGTGGAACGTTAAGTGGAGTTGGAGAATGTCAGCAGGTAAAATGAACTTGATAGAAAGACATGAACTAAACAGATTTCTGTGAAGATAAATTGTTATAACATTTACAAGATAGATATCTTAGAACTGATTGTATATTATTTATGTTAAACATAAAGTATCTGGTGACGTTCTAAAGATGTATAAAAGTTCTGAATGTGTTTATAATCCCAAATGTATGTACTTTCTAGTCTGTTCATTAAAAATGAGGAATGAAAGGTGAGATGTCCTTTTTTTTAATTGCAGTTTTTACCTTCTTTAGAATTAGAGGGACAAAATATTGAAAGAATGAAGTTCTTAAAGTTGATAAGACATTTTTTGATCAAGTTTTTTTTCTTTTTTTTCCTACAGGAAAATGGACACTGCTATTGCAAATCTAATGTTTGCGGAGATTCCTGTGGTACTTGTGAAGCTGGTTATTATGGTCTGGAAAACAAGAATTATTTTGGCTGCCGAGGTAAGATGAATAATGAACATTTCTAGTAGAACATTTGCACTTACCACCAAACTCTTTACCATTTCATAGGTTGTATTTTTTTTAAATGTGAATGTATTTGTTGAATCACTCATCACTCATTTTGCACTGTTGCTTGTAGTTGCTTGCAATATATGTAAGTCTTTCCTCATTTATCTGTGATACTGTATTTCCCCATTGAAATCTAATACCCCACCACAGCCAGGGTTTTAAATGGAGTGGAAAGTTTAGTGAAGTGCATAATGTGCAGATAATCCTAGCAACATATGTAAGTGTTGTTGCTAAAGAGATTCCAAACCAGATAGCTGAAAGTTATTTCTTTTTGCAATCTTCCACGCAAGGTGTGAGAGGTTTCATTTTCCACCAAGTGTTAGTAGCGTCAGATACCTGTAAGAGTGGCAGCTCTCTCTTCCGCCTAGCTATTTTTCCAGATCTGCTGCTGCAATAAAAACTTAAAAAGGAACTAAAGTAACTAGCTTGATTTTCTGCAGATATGTTTGCTTTTTGCTTTAAGCCCTAGTTCAAAGTGTTTTGAAGCAGAGCCAGGTATATCTATGATGTGGAGAAAATTGTCATTCTTCTAAAGAAGGTGTTTTGAGGGCTGCAGGGCTACTTCAGTTTTTCCCTCCTTGCTCTCCTCCAGAATTTGGGTTTCTTAAAATTATTGAAAACACTTTAATAGACAGATAGCTGCTTTGTACTATTCAGGCATGATAGAAGAGGTTATCTGTAAAACACTGAAGTTCTTTCAGCAAACATTTTGTGTATGCACAGTTAAAAATAATGGCTAGCTTACCAAATAGAGCTTTTTTGCCAAATTTTCAATCCAAGGATCTAATGAAAGAGATCTGGTTTCACAAAAGTGATGAGTACTTCAATTCTCCTTGGTTTCAATGTGATTACAGATTCTCACACATCTGTGAAATGTGAAAATAACGATGTGCTGATCTGCTGATGTGAAAATGAGTTTATGAACTTTCAACCTTTCAATTTAGTTTTGAAATTTTTAACCCAGGCATACTTCTTCCTTACTTTGACGCGTTATACCTCGTTCTTAGGTGTGTTTCTTATTTTTTGTCAAAGATCATGTATTCTGTGATAAGACTTTCAATATTCTTGTCCAATATTGGTTGAAAACTATGCACATCATATTACATGGAATCATAGAATTGTTAAGGTTGGAAGGGACCTCTAGAGGTCACCTAGTCCAACCCCCCTGCACACATGGGGTAACCTAGAGCACGTGGCACAGGACTGCGTCCAATAAATAGTATATTTTAGTTTTATGTAGTCTTTGTAACCTAAATTAAATATTGTGAACCAGGCTGTCCAAAGTTAACGTCTTACATACATTTTCTAAATGTTTTTTTTCCTTTTGTTTTTGTTTTTTGAAAATAAGTTAGTACTCTGCTGTTTCTGTGAAAATTCCGTCCTACTGAGCAAGACATCTGAAGGCTGCCCTTCAGAGTTTAGTGCAGGATATAGTAAATGTGGTGTGGTTTATTACTTGTGAGTGAAAAAGAATCTAGCTCTTGTCACTTTAAAGGGAGAAAAAAAAAAAAACAGAAAACAAACACAAACCTGAGAGTCCAGAAATAATTGCAGTTTATGCACATGTGTTAATGTGTGTTTGAAGGACTCCGAGGGGAGTCTAAAGGGCTCCGGAAGAAGGAAATCACTTGACAACGGTGTTTAATTGGAGGAAGCGAGGTGTGCTTTTTGATAACATTTACCACTTTCTCTGATGGGATGCTTGGCTTCTGCTCCTTGCTGACAGGCTGTCGGTGTGATGTGGGAGGATCCGTCAGCTCCGTGTGCGCTGAGCCCTCGGGTGCCTGCCAGTGCAGAGAGCACGTTGTGGGGACCACCTGCCAGCAGTGAGTGCGCCTGGAGCAAACAGCTCCTGCTTCCAAACACTTGGTGAAAAATGCCCAGGAGTTCCTCGTGCTCTTTTCACATAAGATTCTGGATTTCTTGATAAATAAGCCAGTAAATCGTGCTATTATCTATATACTTTTTGACAGTTTTCTTTGTTATTTGAATATTATATATACAGATTTAAAACTTGTTTTCTTAAATAACCAATAGCTATTTTGCAATAGCATTGTGTATATTTATATATATCTGTATTTATTAAGAGTTGCATAAGAAAGATACAGCTTTTTATCTGGAAAGAGAATGTAATTGAAAAAAAGAATTCTTATTGCACCTGTCTTAACTGCTGTCTGGAATTTATAAGGCAGTGGTATAAGGATGTCTCTGTGGTCCATAGACCGCTTCCATTCTGGTGCTTCCTTCTTTTTGAGGTAGACCATATAGTGATTGGTAATGCTTTCAAATTACAATGGTGGATGGAAGCTTCTTGCTAATCTGAGTAATGACACAGGCCAAAATGCTGGGTGTAAAGGTGACAGAGATAACAAACTATGGAGAAATGTCACTCATCAGTCTTCTTTAGTCTACACATTGATGAAATGAGAGTTCATGCCAGAATAAATTTGGGTTAGCTGTTATGTCATTTTAGGCTAATCGCATAAAATGTCCTTCCAAAATTAGTATCAGGGTTCAGTCACTAGGTATACTGGTATTTTATGCCCAGGAAGATACCCAAGCTGAGAGTGAGAGGGGAAATTAAAAGATTCAGAGGAAAAGAATAGTCCTTGAATGTTATTCTTTTTCTCTCTGTAAGGCCTGAAAAATACTACTTTTTCCCTGATCTGCACCACATGAAGTTCGAAGTTGAAGATGGTACTACTGTCAAAGGAAGGGGAATTCGGTTTGGTTATGATCCTGAGGAATTTCCCGGCTTCAGTTGGAGAGGATATGCCCGGATGTCCTCTATACAAGTAAGCTGGTAATTGGATCTGGGCTTCTGGGTTAAAAACAGTCCTTGGGATGCCTGTCTGCTATGTGTGTGCAAGGTCACGGGGGAAAAAAAATAAACGACAGGATCTAACTAATCTCAGGACTTTGGTGCTGTATCCCTGCTTGGATTATTGAGTGTTAGTGTTAGTATTGTTGTGAGATGTGCGTTGCTACCGCAAATGTCTATTCTTAAGAGACATTCCTAGGGTTTTGTGTGTGTGTGTGAGATGCACATTTTGCCACAGGATTAAACAAGAGAATAACTTTAAAGTGTGTAATGCTAAATGAAGAAATTCTTGTTATGCCAAGGACAGCAGCAGGACAGTCATTTAGCCAAACCCTAGAAAGTTTTGCAAAATGGTTTGGATTACTGTAGTAGTCTCTGTGTTTGATTCTCAGGCATCATCACAGCACTGTTTGTGAAGCCTTCTTATACTTGCAGCTCATCCTGGGCAAAGCAGAAGGAATAAATAAATTAAATACATTGCAGGAAGAAAGTTTAATTGTATAAGAAGAGACCTGTCTGACTTTTGCATGAATTACTGAGTAAGAGAACCATGATTTTAGAATGGCAAATCTGAGCAATAAATGGTACTTGCTCACTCTTCTTAGAAGTAGCGCTCTGTTATCAATTCGATGCTGATCAGATTTTCTAGTCCTGGGCTATTGTTGTGTCCAGCCTTTGTCATTTCCTTTCTGCTCTTCATTTTTTTCCTCTTTTCTTTTTTTATCCCAGAGCTTGTTTAGTTGGCTCTTTAGAATTGCTCTACATTCACAGAAGGCAATGTGTAACAACTGTGATTTCCCAACTTCTGCTTTCTAAATCTGCTGCTTTTTGCATTTCATATCCAGTTGGCAGAGGTAGTGAAAGGGCATAATCTCCAGTCCTGTGGATCTTTGAAGCGCACATTACTGTGCTCAACTAAATAAAGCTTTTCATTCATGTAAGTAATTGCTAGTCCCAGCCACGCTACAGTTAGGTCCTTGCATAGCTGAGATAGTTTGACATTCTTCATATCAAGGAACTTTTATAAATTTGACATAGCTTTTCTGTGTCTTGCAGAACCCTGCAATATTCCTCTCAACCCTTCTCTTGTGAAAGACAAATAGTTTACAAATGTCTGTCACAAGGAAGGCTGACATAAGTTTTTGAAAAGAAACTGTTTCAATGCAATTAAATGTTTTCGAGGTGCAATAAATGGCCTGTGCATGACTTCAGCCAAAGTCACAGGTGCCCTATCATTCTGCCAAAATGGGATTCCCATTATAGAAGTCTACAGTGGGACTCGGATTTTAAAGTTTTGGCCAAAGGTGCCTGAGTTTGTGGCGAAGCTCAGAGAACAAATTCTTCCCACTTCCTGCATTTTCTTGAAGCCAAGGACTAGCATTTCTTCCTTGCTCCTCACGCATTTGCTTTTCTTCCCTCGCCTGTGTATTCTGGAATTCTTCCAAAATGCTTAGAATGCGAAGCCTTCTGAAGTGTATTTTTAAATTTCCTTTGCTTTTTTTTATGTTCTTATCTATTTTTCAAGTGCCTTCCCACTTACTTTTTTCTCTTCAACAGTCATTTCTCTACATTTAAAACAACTGTAAAATATTCCCCTACTTGTCTATATTTTCTGTTCTACTGCCCTTCTGTGATCCCCCAGATCTTGCAGTCTACTCTCTGTAGATCTCTCAGGCCTGTTATCTGCCCTAGGTCATTTTTTTGCTTTCTGCTTTGGAAGCAGAGGTCTCTACAGTGAAGTGCAATTTAAGAATACACATTCAAAGTAGCTTATGAGAGCTGTCAATAGAACATTTGTATGAGCTTGTGATAGTATTTGCCTAGCACCTGTATCAGGTATAAGAGAAGATAAGGCCTTGTGCTCAGTTCTCAGAGGTGTGGAGTTTAGAGAACCTGTGTGTGTTTTTGGGGAAGCAGAATTGACCATGGTGGTGAGAGCCTGCGATATCACAAACATTTCAGAACAGGACAGAGAAGCAGTTATGGTGGATGAACTTTGAGGAAGGGAGATTTATCAATTAGAATGGGATTATCATTAGAATGGGTGTATTATTTTCTAACTTACCCACAACTTTTGAAGATGTGTGTACCAATTCTAAGTAAATTTCTGTCCTTGACACTATGGCTCTGCAAGCTCTGCGTAGTGGGCCATGTGAGTTCTGTCTTCTGCTGGGCAATGATGGAAGAGGTTCAAGAGATGAGCATTCAACCACAGGGCAAAGAGAGAGTCGGAGTATCAGCACCCTACAAGCGAAGCGGGGAGCAGAAGAAATTGCCCTGAGTGTCTGGGGCATCTGAATGCTGTGAGAAGTGGGTCCATGATTCTGGCTTAGTGCTTGGGAGTCCAGGGGAACAGATGGTCCTTGAGATCATGTCTCCTCTAAGGTGCATGAGGTGAGAGGAGCAGTACCATCCATGTTCCAATGTACAAAATCAACAAGCCTCCTAGTTCAGCCCTTCCAGGTCTTTCTGGATGAACTGTTCCTCAATCAGCTGTTTTATTTCACAGGAATGTTTTGTTCTATATTCCTTTATAAGCTGCCCAAGTCTTTCTTTTCTGTTGTGGAGTTTGTCTTTACCAAATGGTTTTTCTTTCTCTGGGTGCTAGTAACCAATGATATACTTTCCTTTCCTCCTTTTTCCCTTTCTTTTTATTTTTGCCAGCCAGAGGTGGTTGTACCTGTCACTGTGGCTTCCCCTAAGCTCTTCCACCTAGTCCTCCGCTATGTCAGCCTGGGTTCAAAAAGCCCTAAAGGGAAGATCTCAATTGCTGAGGGAAAACATTTTGGCACTAATTATACTTGTAAGTGAATTAATTTTCTCACTAGGCTTACCTGTCTTCATCTGTCATACACTGGTGTTGCCATTCCACTACGTACTTGCCTGCATGTGTACTTTCCTTGTAGGAATTTAGTATGGTGCTTGCATGACTTCCAGCTGTTTCTCTATTCGGCACTTTACGGCTGTTTTTGTTTATTAACTTCCCTTTTACAGAATGAAGTGAGGATAACTTTGAATGTGGAAAAATCAAACTTATTTCGCATTGTCCTGAGATATATTAACTCTGGAAGTGCAACATTATCTGGCCGCATATCTGCTTGTCAATCTCGGCCTGAAACAGGTAGGTGCAAATTAACAGCAGGACAGATGCGTGTTAGGTCAGAGAAGCCTTTCCAAGCTCAGCTGAGTCAAACATGTGATGGTGCTTAAAAGGCATTTTTTTAACAGTGTTAGTGCTTTTGTGCTTTTCCTGATGAATTTTATTGTAACTGATGTGGCTGTGTCTGCATGAAGCCTCTGCTTACAGTATTAATCACTTTCTAAAAAATATTTGCCAAATTCAGTACTTTTCAGTTCTGCATTTGGAGGCACAGGCTGTATGTTTTAAGAAGCTTTGAATGAAGGAATAACAGTCCTTATCTTCATTTAGTTCCCCTTAATATTTCAGTTTAAAGGTGGCTTCTCTCTCCATTCCACGAAAAATATTCATTTAATGATGAACCCAATCCTCAAAGATAGCCCTGAGCAATATGTAATGTCACTGACTGAGGTTTTAGGCCCTGCCACATTCTTCGAGTGGTAGATAAATGTCAAATCTGTATTCAGAATCATCTCTTATTATGCCTACTCTCAGTATATGGCTTGGGAGCAAATGCAGTTTAGTCACAGATCCTTTCAGTAACTTGGCAAAATTCAGATTTTGTCAGCACGTAGCGAAGCGGCAACGCTGGTGGCCTGGCTGGGGTTATAGTGACTGGGAGACAGGGAGGCACATGGAAGCACAAGCTCCTGTCAGCGTCCAGGAGCTTCAAAGACTTTAATATTCACAATATTTTAATATAACAGCCCATCCTCCTGTCTCTTTTAAAAGAATAATGCAGCTTTGCTTCCACTGTGTATTTTCTCTGCCCAGAAGTCACCTTTGGGTCCTGTTGGTAACCAAACATTTTAGATGCATCTGAGAAGCTCTTGTATCTGAGTATCCGCTGGCATTCATGGGAGAACAGGCCTGCGTCAGCTGAGCATGTCACGAGTCAGCGCAGCAGCAAATAGAGTAGGAAATGATGGAAGTGGAAAGTGAAGCAAGCACTTCAGAGCTTTGAACTCTGCTTTTCTGAACAAATTGCTCAAGACTGTAAGGAACAAAGAGGACAATACCTAGCACAGCTCTGCAGCTTCTTGTGCGTGGAGGGAGCACTATTAGTGCATCCTGAGGGGAGAATCACTGATGAGCTCCTGTTAGACCAAGTTTAATGAATGAAATATTCAGTTCTGAGCACTAAGTCAGCAGATAAATTTTACACAGTATTTTTTAATTCTTCCTTCCTTTTTTTTTTTTTTTTTCCTAACAGGGTCTGCTCAGAGCAAAGAATTTGTCTTCCCACCCAGCAAGGAGCCAGCTTTTGTCACAATCCCAGGAAAAAGCTTCATAGAGCCTTTCTCACTGGTTCCAGGCACATGGATTGTCAGTATAATGGCAGAGGAAGTCCTCTTGGTAAGAAAACAATTGAGGAACACAAGTGCTTGAAGCCTGTATTGCTCTGGAGTTATTTGCCAGGAAAAACTCTGCAAGGGATTGAAATTCAGCATTAATGAAAAGAGTACAGCAGCAGAATAGTATTATGAAAATACACAGTTTTGCCTCTTGCATTTGCCTCTGGACTTTATACCCTCAAAGGATAAAATCATGTTAATATGAAGCTAAATTGGTTGAGCACAAAAGCTCACAGAAATTCATAATGCTCGCGTATCTAAACTTAGCTTAATTGCAGATGATCAAGTCCTTAGCTTCGTGGCAAAGATTCTTCAGAAAAATATTGTAAGATGGGCTACATAATTGGCAAGTCACTTTCTAAATGTTGCTGTCCTCCCTTCATTACCTTTCCCTTATTCATTGAAAAATTGAAAAAAAATCTATGACAGTAGTTCTGAGAAATTATGACAAAAAGACAAAATGTATCAGGTGATCATTTATGAAGAACCTTAAAAAGGTATGATCACAAAAATATCACACAGAAATTCATTTGTGTATTAGGGTTAATGAATAGCCAGTGAATTAATCATCAAGTCTGGGACTCTGCCTAATTTGTGGAATATCATGTAAAATGTTACCAGAGAGCTTGCATACAGGTGTCTTACATATCCTGCTTTTCTACTAATACCTCTTAAAAATAATTTGTTAATGATTGTAACCCAGCGTGTTTGCTTTTCACAATAAAAGTTTTTATAAATAAGCTTTAATATGCTGATTTAAGTGGGAAAGGTAGAGGAAAAAGATGCTATCTTGTGAAACATCATCTGGAATGTTTTCTACAGGCATCTGGGACACATGCCTCTCCCTTGCAGAGTCAAACACAGTGGAATTGTTTGCATGGGAATTGCAGGCATGGGTGAAAACTGTGCAGGGCCAGCTGTTACGCTATATCATTTAGGCTGCTGAAGCTTGTGACAAATGGCTCACTCTCCCCCTCTAGTGACTAGACCATTTAGAGGCTTAAAAATCTGCAAGGCACAGCCTGGCAGTAGAATATGGAGGTCTTTTAGCTGAAAGCTTAAGCAGCAGGGGCCTGTGCTGGTACATTCAGAGACCCTGGCCTTCATGGGCGCAGCTGTAGTGCGGAGGCTCCTTCATGTTCACGTTGGGTTCAGCACATGATGATAGAGCAGCTGCAGAGATTTCCCCAGCTGCCTTCCCCTCATCTCTACAAAGAATTATTGGGCTCTGTTATTGCCACATGTAACATCAACAAATGCCTATGTGTCTTGCAGATACCCTCCAAAAATCATTGCTGGGGTTGTTTTGGGTCATTGATACATTGTGAAAGTCTGGAGATGTTCCTTTAGCATTTTTCTGCCTGATCTTGCCTTGGTTGTGTTCTTTGTTTTTAGGATTATATGGTGCTGTTACCTAGTGATTATTATGAAGCATCCATCTTGCAGTTACAAGTTACTGAACCCTGCACCTATTCAGGACGTGCTTCAACAGAGAAGTTAGTAGATATGCTACAGAATAAGGTTTTGCCTTGAATTATTTTATTATTCTACTACTGTAATTGCTAACAATAATAATCCTGTGTTTTTTGTTTTTCGTTAAGCTGCTTGCATTATCAGCATTTGCCATTGAGCAGATTCGCCTGTGTCCTTGGTTCAGAGGCAGCATATTTCACAAATGGGGGAGAATACAGAACGATGCCCATTCGACAGCCAACTCCTGACCATCCAGAGATGTCCCATATCAGTGGAAGAGAGGTCAGATTCCTGCATATAGTTCCCAGCAGTCCCATATACACTGTTAACTCCAAACCTACTAGACTAGAAAGGTTGCAAATCCATAGATCTGCATTTGCAAATCTCTAGTTCATCCCTAAAGCAGACTCTGAGCCACGTGCCACATTTTATGCAGATCTGTTTAGACAGATAAGTATAGGCAGATCTATAGCTGGGAGTAGAGCAGACATTCCATTCTGCCAAAAATGTTTTATGTTATGACTCTAATTTCATGAAATCCCTCTGCTTTAGAGAAACAGTCTTGTTCAGCGTACTGTCTACCTATAGCAGAAGTGGCATAATGGTTTGTCGGGGTAGTAGTGTAAATATGTCACTCTGAACTCATCATTTTTTTGTTTCCTAAATAACTATACTTATGTAAAACATTTGCTTTATAAGAAAGAGCAAGCAGAAGCAATTTTGCCAGTACTGTAGGTCCATTGAAAGAGAAACACGTTATCAAATGGAAAAATTATTCTAGAAGTGTGTTTAGTAAAAATAATTTATTTAATCAAGCACCTGATAATTACATGTAAAATGACAATGTCCTCTGTGACTGTGCTCTGAAAATTGCTTTTAAAAATGCCAACTGCAACAAGAACTCAAAGGCCCTGATGATTCATCACTGCTGTATGTACAAAACCTTACTGGTATGAATAATTGCAGTGAAGTCAAGGTGGCTCTTTACTTATGAACACTTTAAGTGTTCATAGCCTAAGGCAATACTGAGAAAAAACTATTTAAAAGAATCATATAGCAATCTGTAGCAAAAACTTATCTAACTACAACATTTTTCATGCAACTACTTCAAAATATTTTGCATCAAATATAATTTTAACCAATCTGGACAAGTAAACTCAAAGAAAAACTTGATGCTTCACCAAGTATCATTGCCTATTTCTTGGTGAAGATGTTCTCCCCCTTTTTAAGGAATCAACACAGAGAATAGCTGTAGTGGAAATTGTGTTCCTGGAAATTTCAGTGGAGATAGAGCATCATTTCGGATTTGTTATTAAAGATAGCTTAGAGATGGGCATGATAATTCCCTATCCTAACATAATTTTAGTATTTGTCACTGAATTTCCCTCACTGCTCGTCCCTACTGGAAAGAGTATAAATAGTAGTATATAATACAGTTTCCTAGGCTTATCTTACCACCTTCCCATAACTGGGCAGTTGTTTCCTGAATTTCACTGTCTCTAGTTAGCAAACAAAGTGATATTTTTAAGCACTGCTTCTATTCTGCAAAGTTGGATTGTCTTTTGCTGAGGCAGTACAGAACTGGCTGTGGACTAATGCGGACTGGTTGGCTTGCAGGATAGGCAAAGGGAGTTTCCTGCAAGAAACAGGGTGAAAAATCTAAAAGAGTGTTTTTTTTTTCTGGTGATACTTAACCTAGGTTAGCTTTCAGATGACCATAAATGTTCCTCATGTTGGTCGCTACGTTCTGGTTTTTGAGTATGCTAATGAAGAGGATCAGTTATACACTGCTGAGGTGATAGTAAATAGTCCTGGACCTGTCACTGAAGGCAAAGTGAAAATATACAGTTGTAAATACAGGTAAGAATTTCAGAAGTAATCACTAAATGGATAAACTACCCTTAAGACAATGTATTTTTTATATATTGGAATGGATTTTACTGTATAGCTTATTCAAATTTTAGTGCAATTTAAAAGCCAATGTATGATTCCCTGTGTATCATACAGATTTTCAGTTACCTCATTTTTGCCATAAGCACATTCAATATTGCTGCTGCTCTAACAAACTGTTTTTCCGTATGCTTTTAAATCCTTATGAACTGTTAATCTCAGAGTCCAGTGGTAAGTATCGTTCTGTTGGCATGCACTTATTTAGCTAAGAACGTGGCTGAGGGCTTTAACTGTAAATAGTAGCAGCCAGTTTGCAAGAGAATTCCCAGTATTTCTAACGGGAGTTGCTGAAGAAAGGGTAGAAATGTTTCCCTATAATTCTCAGTGTAGCCATCCTCTCAAGCTGCTAGGCTAGAGGCAAAGTCTAAGCTCCAAGATTCTTTATCCTTGTTGACTCCTGAAGTTACTGCAGGTGTTCAGGAGACACTTTGTCTGTCCTGCATGGGAGTATCTGATGCTTCAGCAGAAGACTGAAGTTAGGATTGTGACCTTACACATGTTTTTGTCCTTGTGAAAGCCTGCCCAATGCCAGGGCACAACTTCTATGCTTTGTTTTCCCATAAGATAAGTGTTTGGCATGTTGGAAGCTTAGGAATATTTGGGAGGAAACTGCCTTGTAAGAAAAATCATTTGCATCAGCATGTTTGTGATACAGAACATAGCTATATAAAGCAGTGACCTTGTTGGGTTATTGCTTGGGAAAGCTCTTATTTTAACCATTTATGTAACACTTTAGGAACTCCAAAGCACATTTTGTAAAGTTTCCTTTTTCTTTTGCTGACAAATTTTGAACATATTATATGCTAAAAATCTGATTGTGAAAATACCAAAAAGAAAAAAAATCATCAATGCAGTAAATCCCTCCTGCTGATATTCTGCAGGAAGTTCAAGGTTGTATTGCAGGTAAGTTGCTGTGTCATCTTCCTGAGCTGGAAGCTACTTGTCTTTTCTGTTAAAAAATGAAAGTCAGAAACCACAGAGTGAAGTATGTGCAGTTACAGTGTACCTCACAGAATTATGAATAAATTATACCAAGCCTCTTTATAGCTCTATGATATTGATTATTCTCAATAAAATTTTGCAATAGAACAGATTCCAGATTTAGAAATACTAACTTGCTTGGCTGCTAGTGAATCACAAATAATGTAGCTGTATTTTTTTTTCTTAAATGTTCTTTGGCCTGTACAGGTAGAGAAATAGAGAAGGAACTATATGGCGATTAGAGCCTCTCATCCACAACATGCTCACTAGCTTAGCTAAACAAATAAGGAATTAGATCATTTTATAAATTCCACATTTTGAGCACAAGTGAAGCCTGTTCGCTGCTTTTGGAAAGGTGCAGGGATCATGTTCCCTTCACGAGGCAGTATCTGAAGCCTTTGGCAAGACTCTTCCTCTTCTTATATATTTGTCTTTACCATAGATGCAGAGCCAACAAAAGGCAATCAGTAAGAGATGGGCCTGCATTTTTTCACTTGCGTTTAGGAGTATTTCTGTGTGTGAATGTGCTTCCAAAACTCCCGCGCGGCCCAGCTGCCCCACGGGGCACTAGCTGCCGATCCCCGCCGCGAGCAGCGTGTGGCAGCAGCGGAGCGCAGCAGCCGGCGCGCGCTGGCACCTTGAAGAGCGTGGCCTAGCGCAGTGTTGCAGGGCACCTTACGTAGCTTGGAAACATCTGCAGGTAGTGTGTGTGTCTGCTCACATCCTACCTACAGCAGGAGCTTGAATGGAGATAGGAGCTGAAGTCCACAGTTTTGGACTCTGGGTAGGTTCACCTGCAAAGGACAAGCAGCATTTCATACTGTAACCTCCTTTGCCTCACCAGTGAGGACGCTCTGTGTTCACCAGCGGTCAGAGGTCGTCATTGCTCACAGTCCTGCAGAATGGTTGGGCACCAGCGGCGAGGCCAGCCCAAAGCCCAGCAGCTGAGTACCAGCTGAAATAGTGAAAATAATAGAGCAGTGGCAGGAGGCTAATGATTAATTCTGCTTTATATCTCACAGTTTCCTTTGTCGCAGTGTTGTAGTTGATGATAGGAATCGCATTGCAGCATATGACCTTCTTGCAGATACAAAGATACATTTTAAGGCATCATCAATTAATTTTCTTCTGGTAAGTGTCCTTTTTCTTTTCCTTTTTTGTAATGATTTTTCCTAGAGAAGGTAAAAGGAGATACCTTTCATCTGTTTACATACTCTGTAGTAAAGTTATGTGTATTTTTTTAGGATGTTCATTTGAATATATTCAAGGAGTACTGAATCAATGCTTAGTTTCAAATGTAAACAGAAAATTGCCTTTTAGGACAAAGGTATTGCTATCTCTCCTGTGCTTTATTTCAGTTTCCTTGTCTTTTCTACTTGCAAATTTTAAATTAAAAGTCTTTGGGTAGCTTTTTTTTTTGCTTCATCATTACACTTGTTTTCCTAGATCTTTCACTTTTTTCCATTCTCAAAACCCATATGGGAGTTTCCTGAGTCTCTTACAAAGTGGGAAGTAGTGAATTCAATTTGGACATGCCAGAATTTTAAAATACTTTGACTGAAAAGCTTTCATTGCTGTCTTTCAGACACACCAGTAATAACATTTTTCTGGACAGTAAATTTTCTTTAAAGTTGTTTTGATGTTTTCTGTTTTAGAAACACAAGGCGATTGTGCACTTGATTAAAATCTAAAGTTGAAATCCATGTTTAAACACCAAAATTTCATGTAACTATTAGTAACAGAACTGATGCGCGCTTTCTTCTTTTCATGAGGCAGTGCTCAGTGTTAACAGATACCAATCAGATTGTCTGTTAGTTCCTTGTAGTGACTGCTGTGCTAACAAGATCCATGTCCAAAAGATGTTGATATTATTAGCCTGTATCTCCACTTATGTAAGTCTCATGTGCTAAGAGTGTCTTTATTGTGATATCTAAATTCCAACTTTCATTCTCTGAATAAACTTGCTGCCAGATAATTTCGATTATTCTCTTGAGATTCAGGAAGTGCTGTTTCCCTGGGTTAGATGTAAAGACTACACTTAACTCAAGATACGAAGAAGAGAGAAAAATAAGAGCTTCTGTTCTAATATGACCGTGGAGTTAGTACCCAGCAGCAATATCCTTGTCATGTAGACAGACAACAGAAGTCCAAAGGGGAACCACCCCCAACTTTGGCTTTCAGAAATCTGGGATAAGTAGCAAAGGGGAAAGAGGAGATGTGCAGTCAGCATTCAAGAAGGGTTCTTACAGCTTGGTGGTCTTCGTCTCAGACTGGTGCATATGAGCTATCTAAGTCCAGACTATGGTTCACACAAACTTTTTAGTGGCTCCTAAGGCACAGTTCAGAGTTTGTTCTGTCTTCATGGGCTGGAGTCCTATAGGTCATTACATGAAAAATGTTTGCTGTTCAAGAAAAGGGATTTTTAGCGTCTGCCTTCTAGGTTATAAATTCCCTGCTCCCTCTAAAGCTTTATGTTCCCTGTTCAATACTGCTAAAACACAAGCTGGCTCCTGGAAGACCTGCCTCTAAGCTAGATCAGTTTGCACATTAATACATTCTTCTTATGCAATTTTAATTTATATTAGTCATGTAGCATTAGTTATCTTCTTTTCAGCTATTTTTATCTCCTTTCAAATAGCTCATGCACAAGTTTATTTTGTAAGTGCAGTTAATATATTTCAGTAATACAAACAATTGTGTCTACCTACAAGCCTTGTCTTTTATGCTCAAGCAACCATAGCTATAGCAAAACTCTCTCAGCTTCATTTGCTTATGCAAAGTTTTAGTCTAAAGCATTATACAAAGTTTCATTGGCTTTTAAGATGTGTTCTACTAGGGAACATCCTGGCCTCACTAACGCTCATTCCAGAGGCCTTTGTGCTAGCAACTGTTAGTACCTGCATTTCAGAAAGCTCAGCAATTCCCCCAGGGTCCAAAAAAGCCTTAATGTCACTGATGAGGACTTCTGTCTCCCTCCCTGTATGCTCCTTGGCTAGCTTCTGACCAGTCTGGTCTTCTGTGATTCCTGTTGCCGTATGTATCCTTACAGCTTGATCCGTTAACCTCTCAACAGACAACACTGACCTGACAAGGACAGAAATATGGTATTAAGCACTGGGACATTCAGGTGCAGATAGGCAAAAGAATCCAAAATTGTATTGGAACTCCAAGGCAGAACATGGGTTTGGATTCAGCTCTCCTTGTGCTAATATTAGGGTCCATCCTTCCCCTCCAGGCTTGGTCTTGTTATTTGCAACATAAATTGCTAATTGTGCCTCATATTTATTTTTCAGCACAAAATTTGTATTATATCAGCCGATGAATTTTCTCTAGAGTACACAAAGCCTAAAGAGCGCTGCATAGCTGCTTACCAGAGTACCCATGACAGAAGGTAATTTGCTTGTTTTTATCCTTTCGTGTTTCCTGAAAAACATCTTGAAAGGCAGACTAAGTGGAATTATAATGATTTTATGAGCCTTTGCTCGGTGACTCAGAGATGATTAGTAGGCCGATGTTACCAAGTAGTACTTGTAAACTGCTGAAGTGTTAGTGTTAATCTAGGCAGACTTTTCGCAGGATTTTGTTAATACTCTTCCTAGCCTGTCTGAACTGTTAAGTGCTAATGCCTTAGAGAGCAGGACTCTTTCACATACTATACAGTATCAAAGATGTCCAACTTGGAAAGAGACTGCTACTTCTGTGGAAAGTCGTGAATTGCCAGACCTGAAATGGTTATAGTTCCATCTGCAGTTTCATTCTGTATATTACCACTTCATCTGTTTTACAATGGCTTTAATTTGTGTTAGAGTAGGGATGTGAAGGCCCTTTGATCTGTCCAAAGTTCACAAATTCCCCAGCTCAACTTGGCAGGATCAAACTACTCGACAAGTAAATCCCCACTTCACATGCAAGCCCTTCCTATGGCCACCTCACTGTGAGGCCTGTGTGGTAGGTGAACCTTCAGCATTAGCGTGCAGAGCAGTACTAGAGGATCCAGAAAGGAGGAGTCCCTTACATGTGTGTAGGACTACTAATCAGAGCACTCCTGGGGAGCTGCCTTCACAAAGATCAAGATTTGGACCTGAACCTGCTGCTTCCCAAGCAGAGGCTCTCACTGCTGACTGGCAGTCTGTTTTGGGATTCACAGAGCTCTTGTTCTGTCCTATTGAAACTCTTCCCCACTCCATGTGTTTTAGTATTCTATTTAGTTCTATTCTATTCTGTTTAGTATTCACTGCAGCTTCCTAATTAGGGAGCCCGAGATCTTGACTCCTGTTGCACTTCCTTAAGTGTTCCTTGGGAATCTAGTCCTGAGGCTTTTTTTTCCTACTGATCTGGCAAAGGAAAGGGCCTTAAAGTAGGAGCAAATGTCACTTACAGAATTTGAGAGGCAGAAAGAGTTGGTGACGAGGTCTAATAGTTTTCCAGACAAAAGCTTCTGAAATAATGGTTGAATTGAAATAGAAAGCAGAGAAATCTGGCTAATGCATGCAATACAAGCATGTGACTGAACTTGGCTCTCAAGCTCACATAATGTTGATTCTCAGTGCTGATATCCTGCTCAGAGTCTTACTACAGAGGCAAACTCTCTAGCATGCAGTATTGGAATACTTGTCTTCACATCAAAGAAATTTTGCATCTTGGGGCATTTATACTCTGAGTAAAATGGGGGAAAGAGGAAGGGTGAAAAACATGACTTAAAGCAAATGTGAGAATATGTACACTTAACTTTTGCTTGTAATCTCTTGTTGTATTTGCTTCTATTGTAGCAGATAGTGTTTACTGACTATGTTGTGTTATAAAAGACCCTATTTGGCTGCATTTTTAATTTTGTCAATTTGTTTAGTGTTCGCCAAGCTGAAAGATTCAAAGCCTTGGCTCAGTTTAATAGTTTTATAAAGGGCTGCTGCATGTGGTTTCCCACACAGCCCTGGCAAATACATCTCTCAGTTCTGGCTCTGGAACATACTTGCAATTCCAGTTCTGGACCTTTCTTGAATAAAGATTAATCACTGTCGATTCAGTACTTACAGAAAGTGAAAAAATAGCACAAATGACTAGCATGAAACCACCAAATAACATTTTCTCCTGAAGTCTTTAGAACATATTTCTCTCAATTAAGACCATTAAAATTAAACATACCAAGAGATAAATAGTTAAACACAGCAGGAGATGATTAAGAATGCTTTCAAGGAGGACTGTTATTTATTTTGGCTTCAATTCTACAAATATTTGAAGGTGTACTTAACTTTTAAGTACTTAAGTAGTTGCATCAACTTCAGTGGCATAACTTGCATGTTTAAAGGATACACTTACATAAATATTTGTAGAACTGAGAATTCACTACTAGTTCAGATTTTGTTGAGTGTAACCAACTGGATTCTTTAAAATTTACCTACTGTTTTTTGTTATGAAAATCTTGAGTAATTAATATAATTCTGTTTTTAGTGTGACATGCGTTTCTTCAGCATATGAAACTCCACCAGGGACTTTGGTTTTGAATGCATTGAGGGATGGAAGGATTTCTGATGTGCAGAGAAATGTAGTCTATGAGTTGCTCACTGCCCCTTTGCCTCCTGACTCAGTTAATGGAGTCACCTTGACATCGTCACAGGTACTTGATATTTTGAAAATAGTGGTTTTCTCAGTAACAAAATATGTTGTTGAAAAGTTAAAGTACTGTAAGAGTAACGAAACTTGATGTGATATGGCTGAAATGCTGCAGACCAGCTAAGCCAAAAAGAAACAAAAGTACCGATTTCTTTCTAAGCCACATAATAGAACCCATAGACTGCAGGAAAGGATTAGGATATGTTTGACATGCAAACAGATAGGAGCAGGCAGACACAATGCCCGATTCTTGGAAGATGTTGTTAACCTCCTGAGAGATGCAGACAGGTAGTGCAGAGCAAAGCACACACAACAAAAAATATTTCCTGAAAGAAATGTATTACCAGAGCTGTTTTTTTCCTGCAGAACCAGATCACCTTCAATGGGAGAGTGCCCCACTTGGGCAGGTATGTGTTTGTGGTACATTTTTATCAACCAGCACACCCAGTGTTCCCTGTGCAAGTGCATGTGGATGCAGGACATGTGTGGTCAGGTGAGCATCCCACTTTACATTCTTTTCCCTTCCCTTTCTCAGCATGTTGGGACATTGAGCAATATCTTTTCTTCTAGGCTCGTTCAATGCTTCCTTCTGCCCTCATACCTCTGGCTGTCGGGATCAGGTAATTGCAGAAAGCCAAATTGAACTTGATGTTTCTACACCTGACATTTCTGTTACCGTAGTGATACCTGATGGAAAAATGCTTATTCTGGTAAGTTTATTACACAAATGTATTTGGAGATGTTTTTCTCAGTTTTGACTTCATTTAGAAATGGATGCACAGATCCATGGATCCATGCATGCTGGAAAGTCAGAATTGTTTTTTTAATTTTCTTTTTCAAATTTTTAGGATCTTTTACATTATTTTTGTATTTTAAATTTTTAAACCACAGTACTCCAATTTCATTGTGCACTGCTTGTAGTGTAACAACTTGAGGGAGAGGATATGAGAGATATTTTGTTTTTTTTTCAGTTGAAATGTTATGGTTTGTGAGAAAATCCAAAACTAATAATGAAACATCATTTAAATATATAAATGCCTTATCTCATTCGTTTTGTTTTTCTCTGAAATGTAAAATTCAATTTTCTTGTTGTTTCAAGGAAAACATCTTAGTTGTTCCAGCAGATAACTACAGTTACAAAATTCTTGAAAGAAAGACTGTGGACAAATCATTTGATTTTATCAGCCAGTGTGGAGGAAACAGTTTTTATATTGAGTAAGCATCACTTTATTTAAAAAAAAAATAACTTCTGTCAGCAAACTGTGAATTATTACTATTTTCACTCCATATTAAAGAAACGTATAAAGTTCCCATCACTGTGCTACGTGAATAGGCTTTTCATGGCTTATGATGGCTCATTGTAGTTCCATGAGTGATCTTTTCATGGCTTTCCATGTAAATGAAATGTAAGGGTAGAGCTTTATTGCTCACTGTACAAAAGAGAAGAATCTATGTCATCTTTCTGTCTTTGATATTTCCATCCTTGGTATCTGCTATTTTGTTTGGCATGCCTGAGCAGAGATGTCTAATATACGCACTTTCTTTGCAAAAAGCATCTCTTACTTACATGTTCAAAGCTGTTTGTTACTAATTACAATTAAAATATCTCTGCATGTGTGAGGATGCCATCCTCATGTCAGGGAATTTTGCTAAACACAGGAACCTAATTCCCTGAACCACCGCGGTGTACGTACATCACAGTTCCCAAGCCTTACATGGTTTATATTTTAATTTCAATAGCCCTGAAGGATCACCAGCCTTCTGCAAGGACTCCGCGAGGTCGCTGGTGGCTTTCTACAATAACGGAGCGGTGCCGTGCAGGTGCCATGGAGAGGGTGCCACAAGCCCTGCTTGCAGCCCCGTGGGGGGACAGTGCACGTGCAGACCGAACGTCATCGGTCGTCGCTGTAGCCGGTGCCAAACCGGCTACTATGGATTTCCTTTCTGCAAGGGTAAGTCCAGCTCTGACCTGCTTGGCAGCTGAGCTGTCCTTGAGCCTCTGCTCTCACTGAATAGATACTGCAGCTTCAGCTTTCTCCTCAGGCCTTCATCCTGCGAGAGGCTGAGCGAGCTAGCTTAGATCTAGGGGTTTCCTTCCCTTTAGAGGCACCTGGTTTAAGATGAAGTGTGCCTTCACATGTGTCTTATTGATTAAAATCCATATCATCATTCTTCCAGTCTCATCAGTTTTCCTGAACTGACTCTGAAATAGTTTCCAAGTTATTACTGTTGTATCTCAGCCTTCTAGATTTTCTCTAGATAATGAGAGTCATAAAATTATTCCTAGTTATACCAGCAGACTGATAGATTGGACCAGAGCTCCTCAGCTGCCTTCCCTCACATACTAGAATTTAGTAGCATTCTTGTAAAAACATTGCCCTTAACACAAAAACTATTGATTGGATTGATAATGCTTGAAAGCTTGGGGAAATAATAATAATGTTGTGATTAATATAAAGAACCAATCCATGGAAAACAGCCAGAGTCTCAAGCTACTCTTTGAAACAGTTAGTTTCTGGGATCGTGGCTCATGTCACTCACACATCATTGTAACTGTTGAAGTTAAACAAGCCACTTGTGACTCAGTGAAGTTTGATCATTGAAAAGTGAGATAGATTAATTTATAGAACACTTTCTTTGATCTAGTATGCAACTGTGGCCAGCGTCTTTGTGATGAAGTAACTGGTAGATGCATTTGCCCTCCTCAAACGCTGAAACCAAGATGTGAAGCATGCAAGGAACATTATTTCAGCTATCACCCTCTTGCTGGCTGCGAAAACTGCAACTGTTCACACAGAGGAATTGTTAATATGGCAAGTCCAGAATGTGATAAAATCAACGGGCAATGCAAGTAAGTTTGAATTATTGTATTTAACTTGCTTCATATATAAAAATGTGTATTATAAAAATGCATGTGTAGTTTGCTTTATTCTTCAGGTATCTGGAGGAGATATGGGCAATTGGAGGAATAGATGTTTAATCATTGCTAGCTTATGGTAAGAACTCAGCTGCTTCAAGGATACTTGACATATTTAGTGGAAACATTGTTTGTACTGGGAATTAATGGTGAATTTTGAAGTGACAGGAAATCACCAGTTTTTGTCTGTCTCATATGGCTTATCCAGTGACAAGTTGGTAGCAGATCATTTGGCTTCTAGACGTGTACATCAATTATAATTATATACAGAATCTCCCTAATACTTAAAACTTTGAAGTTGACCTTCAGCTGTCTAAAATCTGTCAACTCTGTAATGTTTTTAAGGATGGTAAAGCTTGAATAATGTTTGTAAAGAGCTTGGGAAACTTTGGTGATAGGTGCTATATACATGGAAAATCTTATTCAATTGGAAACATAGGTGATAACTGCCCCTAAAATTATGTCCTACATATGATGTATGCTTGTTTTTCTGCATTTCAGTGTATTCAGGTGCTTTTTTTATTATACTCCTTTTTACATTGTCTAAAAAATCTGTAATACTGACAAAATCCTGAATTTTCATAAATTTGCATCCCATCAGCATTACTATAGTTGAACATGTCTGTCGCTTTCTTGAGTAGTCCTTAAATAAAAACACAAATATTTGAAACTCAGTAGATTGCATAAAGCCAGGATTAATTGAATTTACTTGGTTTGGCTACACGTTTACAGAGTCCTAAGAAAAAATATGGTCTTTCTGCCATTAATTCTGTAAATATGATAGAAACTTCATTTTCAGAGAATATATGTATTATTTCCTGAATGTAAATTATTTATCTAAAGGCAAAACAAAAATCTGTTTTCTTAGCAGTTGAGCTTCAGAGTAGCATACTCTGCGTCTCCTGATGCACTCTAAATCTTCTTTTTTTTCATCTCTGCTTTCATTGCTCCCATACTTTATCCTCATACAAGTCAACCAGAGCTGTATAAAAAATAAGTAAGTCAATAACTCAAATAAAATCTAATATTCCAAAGAGAGTGCTTAGCATGTTTCTGTTCCAGTAAAATTTAGGATATCTTTTTCCGAAATGGATCTTTTTCAGTGAAAAGCTGTATTGCCTGGTTATAAGGGTGGTATTTTTTCACGGGCAGCCTAATTCGTAAAATCTATGAAAATGACTGTTTATTAGTAAAAACCTCTGAAGCAAAATATGACATTTAGAAATTATTCTTGTGCTGATTACTGAGGTATGAGGCCAGCTGTTACATTCTGATGGATATTCTTCCTTCTGGGGACTACATGAAGTTCAAAGCTGCTGTATAGCTCCAGTAACCTGCCTGTGTGGATGACACACCTGGGTGACAGTGACAACCTTCTCCCATTGTTTGCTGAATTGAGCAATGGTTTTCAGGTGTTATATGAAGGGAAGTGTACCTTGTCCACATACTTTAACAATTACCTCCGGTTAAATTCATACTGTTTTAAAATCTTTTCACAGATAAATTTTAAAGGCCAAAGCCACCATAATTATTCATATGCCTGGGATTCTCCACCTTTTTAGGGGGCAAGTGCCTTGACTAAAGTTCTGTCACGTCCTCCAGTTGTAAGTCTGCTGCTGGCTCTGCTTACCTGTGTACTGCAAGCCAGCACGTTTCACACCTCGGTGTATCCAGAGAGCAGCTCATCGCTGCAAGCCCTGAGCAGCTGCAGAAATCTAATTCCTTTGAGAGCATCCATACCACTCAGATCAGATGCATCCTTCAATAGGTGTATGACCACTATGAGAAATTGCAGTATTTCTCACATTTAGAATTTGAGGGCAATACTAACCTATGGCTGTTCTTGCTCGGAAGGGATGTGGTTGTTTCAGAGCCCTACAGTCACGTCAAAGATCATTCTGCCCTTGGTTTTATTCTTCCTCCTCCCTCTCTTCCTGCCTCTCCCATTGACTCCTTCCTCTGTGAGAGGAACTAACTGCTGCTGTGTTTGTTTGTTAAGATGTAAACCAGGAATAAAGGGACGGCAGTGTGATCAGTGTGGACCTGGTACTTACGGTTTCCCAAACTGCATTCCGTGTAATTGCAACAGAGGTGGAACAGAACCAGATGTTTGTGATCCCCAGACAGGAATTTGTCTCTGCAAGGTCAGATAAATCAAGTTACTTATGCATTCATGAACAGCATTTGCACTTCGGTGACTATTTTGTATTTAATCATGTGAACGAAGTGAGTTTATCACCAGGTTTTCAGTAAGAATTAAATTCAATGGATCCCCACCATGCAGTAAGTAAGTACACAGATTATCATGACTGCAGACAAATGCCATTTTTTAATGAGCTTGCTGTCTGTGAGTTTCACTGGCGGCCCTCATCTTTGCAGGAGGTTATGGTGCTATCATGTAGATGTTCAGTGATTCACTGAAACAGTCTCTACCCCCCACACATCTGCTTTATGCACCTGCACCTCAGTTTTTGGCTGTTAATCAAGCCCCATGCTTTTCTTAGGCATGTTATGCCACTTGACATTTCACTGTGTCGTTATATCTGGGAAATCTTTTGTTGTAATTTGAATAATTGAATGTGATAAATAGGCACTTCCACAAGCGACCATTTGTATTGGAGGCTTGGCAATCCCAGCAGGAGGGTTTTGGCAAGGAAGCTACCAGCTGTCTCTGACTGGTATTTATTATTCTGCCATTCACATTATATGCTGGAAAGCTCATAGCTAAGCAGCTCGTAACTAAGGTGGTTTTAAAGAAGTCAGTTTTGTTTGCATTTGGAATATGGTGTAAACGGACAAGCATACATTTTCATTTGTGCTTCCGAATGTTTAAATAAATATTCTGTCAGAAGATTTGCTTTATGTGAATTTTTTGGAGGGCTCACGATTAACCCAAGGAATATTCTGAGAATTCTTTCAACTTTGCCTTGACAGGAGAATGTTGAAGGTGCCAAATGTGATGTTTGCAGACCAGGATCATTTTATCTGGATCCTTCTAATCCCAAGGGATGCACCTCTTGCTTTTGTTTTGGGGCAACCAACATCTGCCGCAGCACAAATCGTCGTAGGACCAAGGTGCATTCAATAGTTTTCTCTTTGCTGTCATGAACCTGCTTTTTTCCCATTAAGGAAATGCCAGATTTCTTCCAAAATTAAAATGATATTTTATTAGTTGCTAAGGATGCAAAATATTCTGCAAGAAATAGTGCATCTGCACATCTATGGTGCAGCCTCATTAAGACTTCTGTATAATCTGAAAGTGCTTTCCAGCAGAAATAGCCTTTTTCATCTGTTTGCTTACAAATCACTTAATTTCTCACAAATCAGTAGCTGAAGTAATTGAGCCAGCCATGTCTTGATGTAGCTATAGACATCAGTTCACCATTAAAGGCCAAGGTCTCCTTCAAAATGCTTTCATAAGCGTACATGTCATTTTACATCTCTAAACCATAGACTCACTTTGGAACCTAGGAAATATGTAAGAAATACCACAGAGACTGTAAAAACAAGAACTGTCCTTCTTCTCTCCCTATTAAAAAAAGGGAAAATGCATGGAGGAAGAAAAAGGAGGAAATGATAAATGTGATATATTTATGTAATAATAGCATAATGAGTGGTAGAAATAATGTAAAATGGCCAAAGACTGAAAATAACTAACAGTTGCCTGAAACAGTGCAAGAGAAAGAGAGAGGCAGTCTTCAAATGTTGAATGTGTAGTTTGGTTAGGCTTAGACACAGGCTAGATGCAATCCAGATTGTGGCACTTCATTATTTACAAGCACAGGATGTAAACTTGGCCTTGGTGAGGTCAGTAGCAAACTTCCATTGGCTTTAGGGAGTTTTCCCCTAGTGGCTGCCTGTCCTCACCAAAGCCTTGAAAACATGTCTATCTCTTTGTCATACTGCTTGGTGAACTGGTCTGGTCCAGATACAATATGCTTTCTTTCCTGGAAGTGCAATGATAAATAACAGGATGTCTGTTCATTCATGAAGAAAGCCAAATTGAAATGTCCAGTAGTGAAGAGCCGGAATTTTAGGTTACGTTGCCTGCTTCCCCATAGTTTCTCTATATCCCTGTTACCTTACTGCATTACAGCAGCCCACACTTTGTCATTTTGGTTAGTGTCTTTGGCAGCTGCAAATTATGTCTTTGTTACCTTGCCACCAAATTCACTACTGGGCACCTCCATCAGGATTATGACTTCATGTGACTGAAGACAGGATTTAGTTCACAGCTAGCTAGTTGAGCACCTACATCCCGACAGCTTTAGCACATCTGTCCCACTTAGCTCCCTTTTGAGGCCCTTGCAACATCCATTGTGCAAAGCCTTTAGACTGGCACTGAAGGGATTGAATATAATAGGGAATTATAGAGTCAAGATGTTTTTGCCTCATTAGTTGTTCCTGGGAAAGAATAAAACAAGCTTTTATTTCTTTTTTTCATTAGTTTGTGGACATGAGGAACTGGCGCTTGGAGACAGTGAATAAAAACATTGAAATTCCAGTAACCTTCAATCCCATCAGTAATAGCGTAGTGGCTGATGTTCAAGAATTGCCTGCTTCAGTGCATAGTTTGTACTGGAAAGCCCCACTGTCCTACCTGGGAGACAAGGTAAGTGACACCTGGCTCATTGGTTTTATATATTAAGTATTCATTTTTTGCCACCACTCTTGATAAAAGGTCTGCTTCTCTGTCTTGGACACATTTATCTCTCTTCCCCCAAAAGATTCTTATCTCTGTCCCCTGACCTGCCAGGAATCACAACATTTGACTTTTGAGTACTATGTTAAACATATAAACAAAAATAGAGAATTAATCATCTCGCTGAGTGCCAGAGTGGTATTTACATGAACAACATGGTCAGAGCTGTGGTTGGGGACCTGACACCTGCAGGCACTCAGCTCACCGAGCTTGTGAGACTCACAACACGCAGAGCTTGCCAGTGCCAGAGTATCCTTTAGACTCCTTAAGAATATCCCCTGGGCAGACTTCCAAGGCATAGAAGGTGTTTAAGTCCTCAACCATCAACAAAAATGCCCCCTTGGTATTCCATATGTTACCAGAAAGGCTGATTAAATGAAAGAGGGCAAGGTCTAAAGGTCTGTTGTTTGGTCGTGTTACACCAGTACTACTTTTTGCTCTTTAACTGTACCTTTATTGTTTGTGTCGGGTGAAACTTTCATGAAGGGGGAAGAGCAGCACCTGGTTTCTAGTCTTTGTATTCTCTGAATTACGTGCTGCTCTTCCTGCTTGGGCATGCAGAGAGCCCCTTACTGACAGTTACTATTCAGCAGCGTCTCAGCCTGGGATTCACAAGCACTAGTAGTAGTAGTGAACTTTGCTAGTGGTTGAATGCAACTTGGTGTCCACACTCCTCTCCAGTTATATCTCTAACAGTGTCTATAGCTGTTAGCTAGCTGCAAGATATACAGGCTTTTCAGATGCAATCTTCCTATTTCGGAAGAGAAAATGTCATAATAAAATAATGTCATAGACACAATTGTATTAAAGATGATACAATTTGTGAAGTTCTTCTTAGTCTCCTTTTAAGGAGTATAGCAGTATGTTTCATCCTACTCCCATGTACAGAGGTAAGTATGTTTCAAAGTGATTGAAGAGTGCTAGGAGTGATGGAAGAGCGAAGAGCCCTGACTAATTTAATCTCTTGTTATTTTCAAGAGATTTTTGTTTCAATGCTGTTATGTTCTGAAGAAGTTTTATAAAAAAATATTTTGTTTACTGTCATAGTATTAAGCTGAAAGAACTTTTGTTATTCCCATAATAAAATATAAATCAATCAATAACTCCCTAAGCACAGCTACAAAGAACAGTGCTTTACTGCTTTTGTTGCTTATGACAGTATCGAACCAGGCATGTCATGACCTGCATTTATTTACAGTGGCAACACTGTAAATATATAGTTTGGCCCTGCTTTTACCTTCTGTTATGTGTAAGTTATATTTTAGCTGGCACTGGCTGTATCACATTGCTACTTTTACAAGCCAGGAAGTTTCATTCATTTTATTCTATTTTGAAAATTTCAGTCTTTAGTCTGTTTCCAATAACATCTTGTTTGAAAAATATGTACAGAATCACTACAGACATTTTTCAATATGAAGACACTGAAAATACTGTTTTCTGTTATCTTAAACATTTTAGTGACTTCAGTTGAAACACTGATATTTAGTATATTGTTCTATATGTGTCTTTTGTTTACAAACTCAAGGGGGAATCAAATGTCAAATCTACAGTAGTGCTATAAACTAACTTTCACTGAGAGTCCTCCATCTAGGCTTTTCTTGGTATAAGAAGACTGTGTCTTGAGCTTCTTTGTCTCTCTCTATATTTCTAACCTATTCACTCAGGAACAGCCCCAGGAAGCTGTTTGTCAGATAATTCAAACATACTTGCCCGAGTCTGCGGATTGGACAGCAGTGTATTTATTTGTTTTTGTTTGAGGCCTTCTGTGTTCATTAACAGTGTACCAAAAAAAAGGTAATTTTAGCTCAAACATCAAGGGTCAGTTATCACCTTTTTATAGAGCTGAGATCAATAGAAGTCCTGTCTGCTGGAAGGTGGCACAGAGATTTCCTGGTTAGATTCAGGTTTGTTATAAGATGAGACCTATCATGTCTTTTCTTGGTCCATGGCTGCATGTGGGGTGCACATTCCCAGCTGCAGCATCACATGGCAGGTCCGTTCCTGATGAGCAGAATCTCTCCTGTAGGATCTGGGGAAGACACGTGATTTCCCTGTGGCATAGATGACACAATCCCAGGTATAAAAAAAATGCTGGATGAATGAGTAACCTTGAATACAAAACCTTATTAATATTGACCAATAGTGCAGTTAAGTATTTCTATTCTTGTGTGTTTTACTACAGCTTTCTTCATATGGGGGCTACCTAAGCTACCAGATGAAATCATTTGGTTTACCTAGTGAAGGCATGGTTCTTCTGGATAAGAGACCTGATATAGAACTGACAGTAAGTTTTGTACTATTAGTTTTTTCTTCCAAGCAATACCAGTACCATGACTTTTTCTGTTACCCTACAGTTATGGCAATTTTACTGCCGTAGTGTGCCTGACTTTTACAGCAACATGTTACATTTCTATAAAGTGATTTTATTGTGTTTTGCTCAAAGCCATCAACACACTTATCTCTGTTGCCAGAGAAACATATTATTAATCATAACTGACCTGAGAGCAAATAAAAAGATAAAATAGAGTTTTCTGTATAAATCACACCTGTGGGGGGAAAAAAAAATAATGAAGTCACACTTGTCAGCAAGTATAGCCTTGACTTTGCAAAATATGTCCTGAATTCTGTGTGTAATTAATCTCATTCTCTGTGAGATTGTTTTTCAGGATAAAATTAAGTGTAATTATAAGCCTTTGATGGACTGAAGTAAAAATGCATTTTAGGTTAACTGCTTTCTAATTTAGCTAGATGAAGGCCAAAATTGGAACCTCAGTTCTTTGTTTAAAGTGCCAACTAAGTGGCTTCAGGCCATTGGAAATATTAATTCAGTCTTTTAGGATTCTCACTGGAAAATGTTTCATGAAGTATTCCTGTAGTATCCCACTTGTTTGTGCATCAGGGTCAAAGAGCATTGATCAGTCCAATTTTGTTTTACTTCCCTTTTTATACTAACAAAAATATAACACTCAAACTCCAAAGATGTAACAGGAGGTCGCTGCTTTTTTAAAAAGAAGGTAATGGCAGCAAAAGAGACTTTGCAAAGGCAAAACAGAAATCATAACTAGTTCCTGTAAAATATGGCAAGCATTAATTTTATTATCTCAGTGTTTTATCTGAAAGCATGGAGGTTAATAGGCAAAGCAGGGAAAAACCTGTTGACACTAGAACACAGTGCTTGCTATGTTACCTTGCTGACAAACTGACAGTTTTACTGGTATTACTTGATTCTTGTCCTCCAAATGACAAGATTAATGTGCTTCACCAACATCTGAACACTTTATCACAAAAAGCAGTGAAATGGTGATGTTATATCCTCATTCTCACACAGGGCCAGCAAATGAAAATAGTTTATGTGGATCCTAACAACCCACTGCCTGACCGTCAATATTATGGCCGTGTGCAGCTAGTTGAGGTAAGAAATTAAAATGTAATTGGCTCAACTTTCCTCATCAATAAGAGACCATTTCACATGCTTTCCTTTTTCTTCTCTGAGGTACATAAAAATGCCATTAATCTGTGCGGAAATAGCAAATACTTGATAGTGTTAATGAATAAAAATTTCTTGAATACTGTGAATTTTAAATATAATATATATATATTTTCTCTTTACTGCCACATTGAACCAGGGTTCTGATTCATGCCACCTATTTTTAGCCTTTAAATTATGCCTCATGTCCAGTCTAGTCTTTAGCTCTCCTTTTGGAGTCAGTGGAGTAATACTGACTCAGTGATCAATAAAAGATGATTCATCCCAGCCCCAGACGTGTACTTAATAGAGGTGGAATGAATTGTTATCTCTTTTCCTCCTCTTACCCTAACAGGAGTCCAGGTACTTAGAGTGGATGTCCAACATTTAAACAGATGAAGTTAGCATTTCCTACCCTAAGTCTCTGCTCAGAGAATCAAACTTGGGTAGTTCCATCCCACATACAGGCAAAAAAGATAATGTTTTTTCAAGACAAATGCCAGTTTCAGTTAGGTTGTGTGAAGGCAGTTCTGCAAGATTAGATTTTTAGGACTTTGCTTAATCTTAAGAAGAAAATATTTTTCCTCTGCCTCTTTTGATTTGTTGATGATCTCTCAAAGAAATTTGCTGACTGAGAAAGAATCTATCTGTTTTCACTGACTATTGAATTATTTCTTAATTATCTTTCCTTATGTCTGTACCGCTTTCTACAGCACATACCAATAGATTCTAGACATCTGTCTCAGGTGCTTTGTAGTTTGCTAGGAATTGACATATACTATCATTTGCTAATAAATATGTGAAATACAGAATACATCCTTTCATATGGTCATTATTCGTTCTTTTTTTTTTTTTTTCCCCACACCTGTTCTGGGGGCTATGGGGGTTTATCTGCGATTTTTTTTCTATTTTCTGCCACCTCTGCAGATACTCTTTTTGAAGAAGCTGCAGGACTGTGCTCATTTTGTATCCTTCATGTGCAGGGAAACTTCAGACATTCCAACAGCAATAAGCCTGTATCCAGGGAAGAACTGCTGGTGATCCTGTCTAGACTAGATGACTTACACATCAGAGGCCTTTACTTCACGGAGACTCAGCGATTAACCCTTGGTGAGGTTGGGCTGGAGGAAGCCACCAGCACAGGAAGTGGCAGCACTGCCTTCACTGTGGAGACGTGTTCCTGCCCTCCTGAGTATGCTGGTGACTCATGTCAGGTAGGACATGTTTGCCTCCATACTGTACCATTATCTTCTGTCTTGCCTGCAGCTATACATACTGGTTGAATTAGAGAAAGCAAATAGTTACTAAAATACTTAAATAGGCTTCTTCTGAGTGTGAGTGCTTCTGATGCTTCACTTTCACAGGCTAAGTAGCTCTTTAGAGATATTCAACTCTTGATTGCATTTAGGAACTGTAAATGTAATATACAATGTATAATGCAATATACGGTATACATTATACATACTCTATCCTGAGGAGTTCTCTGCTGCCCAATGGAAGACTGAAGAATCTCAGTAGTACTTTAATGTAGAGAAGGTCAGAGTTGACTTAATCAGAGCCTCTGAGACCTTACATGAGGAGAAAGTTCTTGATAACAATTAGCTCCATATGTAGTAGGGAAATGCATAAGAAGGTCCAAAGGAAAGAACCTGAGCCTCGATAATGCTGGGAACTTTCCTAGTCTGTTGGGGTGCCTACCATATTCCTATTTTTATAAAAAAACATTTTAAAGCTTAAGTTGTCCATATCTGCAGAATATTTGGAGATTTTTTTTGTCTAAGATAATGTGAAAATTGCAGAATAATACTATCACCTGGAGAGTGGTGAAATCCTAGCCTCTGTAAAATATCCTGCCCCAGCCAGTTGTTTCTGAGGCTGTAAATCTTTTGGCTGTCATTTTGCTTAGCTTAGATCTTAACTCTTCTCATGAATTAATACCCAAGGTAACATAAAAAGTAGTGGAGAGATAAGTAGTGTACAGAGTGCACAAAATATAAGGCATTATTGCTTGCGAAAATGGTTGAAGGTTCCCATAAAGCAGCAATAAATGTGTTAACCTTGAAAACATTCTTGAAAAGAGAACAGAAGGCTAATATCTAGACCAGAGCAGCTGCAGAGCCACTGATCAAACTGACATTTACACTTGAATTTATGTATGTCCACTACTCAGGAATTGTACATCATCTGCTGAACATCATTTTGGAAATACTTATAGAAATTATTTTTTCATACATTTGATTCTGTGCCACATGCAAATTGATGAATATTTTCTGAAATTCCTACTTCCATCGCATTGCTTGCAACATACTGCCTTTATATGGCAAGGGGTACTTTTACATGTACTGGTGAAAAAAATGTAGCCCAGAGGAAATGATCAAGACCCAAAGCTGTGTAGTTCCTACACGCTGTATGTTTGTGCAGCGTTACTCATTCCATGATTTACTACTCTAATCATCTAGCTCTGTCTGATTGCGTTAGGTGGGGAGAAGGTGATGCCTGCCACACCTTAAGGTAGGTATATATGGAGCTAGAGGCCTCGCAGAGTTATTTGTTAACCTCAGGAACTGCAATGTGCGCTGTACGACTTGACTCACGTAGAAAGTTTAAAGGTGGGGCTCATCACAGCACAGAGCCTCATTAATCTGAGTCAGAAGCTGAAGAATAAGGGAGCATATAAGAGAAGAACATTTGAATACTGAAAGTCCAGCGCGTGTTAACCGGTGAGCTGAAGTAAAATGACGGCCAAAACACACAGGCTAAACACTGCAGGGTGGCTGCTTGTCACTTCAGTAGCCATAGGGCACTGTTTCGTGCAAGACATGCAACAAAAACTATCATTTCCTCAACTTCAGAGGGGAAGTCACCAGCAACAAGTTCAAAGGGATTTTAACCTGAGACAGGTAATTTATTCATTTTTTCCTCCTTGCTTGCCTCCTTCTTCCCCTCCCCCCCCCTTTTTTTAATGGACTGATTTTATAACAACTTATACATTATTTAATGTAGGAGTAATCAGGCAGCTAATCTTATATCTCTAATCATTTAGCTAATGAACGTATGTGCAAAAACTTTAAGTTACTGTTTACTTAAAAACAGTCAGCCTGAACTTGTAAGCACTTCAAGGTGCCTGGAGCTTTACCTTCCTGGGGAATAAATTTCAATATTAAGAATATTATTTCTAAAATAAAGTTTTCAGTACTCCAGATGTATTGTTTAAAGTTTAAAGAGAGCATAAATAGGAAAAAAGAAAAAAAATGTATAGATATGTCCTCATATCCATAATTCTAAATATAATGTTTAATTTTGCTTTACGAAAAAAAGACTTAAGTAAATAAAAATTACATGCACCAAAGACTAGATTTTACTTAGTCATGCTCTTTAATATATTTCAGGCCCTGGCTTTTCCAGAAGCAGTGTATACTGACTGTTTGTTTTTCAGAGGACATATTCACCATTTTTAAAATATATCTGAAAAAAATTCAAAAGAGGATGCATGCTCTGAATTCAGTCTTTGCTCACACTGAAATCAATATTAAAACAAATGTTGATGATATCGGTATTTTGTGGGTTTTTTTGTTTGTTTATCCCACATTTGAAGAAGGCAAAAGTGGCATTTGCATCTAATTTAAATAACTCAATATTCCTTTTGGGATCTGCTTTGGGAGAGATGATTTTCTAGTATTTCTGTGGCTGATACTTAGACTTGTTAGTTCTGTCCCTATACAAATGTTTATGCTTCAACCAACCGCAACATGACTTGAGGCTCCGTCCTGCAAACCCTGTGCTCTTCAGATTGCTCCCATCAATCTGGGTGGTGCAGTTGCTGTGAGAAAAGATTTATGGCCTTTAAGTAAGTTCAACTGTCACTCTATTTCTGAATGTCATTGGGGCCAGCCTCTAAGTATGATATACTGGTGATGCACAGGCACCGTGCAGGCCTACCTTGCTGGAGGCAAGAATCCGGGAGGTATTTGCTTCATGGGAGCACAGCTTGCTCCCTGCCCCAGTGCTCCCTGTGATCTTCCTTGCACTAATGAGAGGGAGCTTGGGGAAGACATGCAGGGATAGACTTGTGCTTGGTCATTTCTGTTGTGGTTGGGGTGACAGAAGCCCTAGGAGGAAGCTGAGCAGAGAATGTGGGCATGAACATTTGAAGTGGTCTGGAAGTGGGCAGGCTCCATGCACAGGAAGGGTCCCCTGCACTTTCCCTTCCTCTGCACCTATGCCAAGCAAGACGCTGGTTTTAACACGCTAGCTACTACCTACCTGGTGTAGGCTAATAAACTGAACAACAATGTCTCTTGCTTCATTCATAAAGTTCCTCTGGTTCAGCTCCCTGTTTAAGGTTGACTTTGATCTGATGTGCTCTGTCTCTCTTCATGTGCTCTCAATGGCTGAACATTCTTCTCATTCTTCTCTTGTCTCTGGGACAAGCCTGTACTCACAGCGGTCTAGTACGTCTACAAAACTGTGTGTTTTGTAACATCATCTAGCTATGCCTAAGTGTGGCTTCATATAGCTCCAGGTAGACTTATTTTGGAAGTCATGATGAATTCCCAGACAAAAAAAATCTCATTAGAAGTATTTCCAAAGAATACACTGTGGTTGTTATCAAGAGTTTGTATAACCACTGGCTAATGTATGAGTTTTCCTTATGTTATTCTTTGAGCACACTCTAGTATGAATCTGTATTCAAGTCTTTTTGGTTTAAAAGTCATATTCTACATCTTTGTACATAGCCATAGGAAATGTGTTTTGCTCATGGGTCAGAGCCAAAATCATGAAATCCCTACAATGACAAAATGTAGAGCACAGCGTTCAGATGCTTAGGCTGAAACTGCTTCCGTTCCATTCTTTGCCATTTACTGATATTCTTTGACATTACTGACTTGTTATTTAAACAGTAGCATGATCTTAGAAAACTTTGTTAAGAAATGTATACCTCCGTTACTCCTTGGGAGTGGCAGACAATTTCGTATCTCATAACCTGTGAAAACCTTATTTTCATCAACTTTCTTTTTCTTTTTTTTTTCCTCCCTGCCTTTGTCTAGGAATGCGCCCCTGGATTTTATCGTGAGAATAAAGGATTATTTGCTGGACGCTGTGTTCCCTGCAATTGCAATGGAAATTCAAACAGATGTTTGGATGGTTCTGGAAAATGTATTGTAAGTAAAATATTAATGAGGAAATGAATTTGAGGAAAAAAAAAAAGAGAAAAAGCATTCACCTCAAAGCTGGATGGGCTATATAATATTGTCATCTTGCTAGCAGAATACAAAAAAAAAAATCCTTGCATGCCTCAGTCTTTTTATCTTGTACTATAAATGAGTGTAAGTTCCAGTTTTGCATACACTGCCATGTGTAACATAAATGTAGGCAATTAGAATTATTTGTATCCTTGTTGTGTTTCTTCTTTACCCTATAATTTTGGTTAACTGATGGTACAAAAAGACACCTAATTAAGCACGTATGTAAATGTTTTCAGTTATGTTTAATAAGTGTGAAATCGTATCATGGCATATGCAGTATAGTTTTATACATCTAAGTTAGGGTTTATAAATTGTGACAAGCAGTATATTCATGCATAGTGTAGTCTTTGCAGAGTAATATCTTTTTAATCAGCATCAGTAAATCTCTATCGATCTTACAGCTTAGTCTTACAGCTGCATGGATTTAAAAGAATTAAGATAAATGGGATACCAGTTAGATTAATTCAAAAACTGCAGCTGTTTCAGAAGATAGAGTGGGGCAGAATCTGCTGCCTGACACACCATATTAAATCCAAAGCAGCCTCATCAGAGTTGGTGTCCCTACTAGCAACAGTGGCTCTCTAGCTGACATTTGTTTAAACTATTTGTTCCCTAAAAAATCCCACTTAAGACTTGTCACTGATTTTTCACTTACTGTGTAAGCAAGAACCTTGCCAAAGTCTTGCAGTGGTTTATTTTCTGCGTCCTTCCCTCCTTGTTCGCTGTGAATCCGCTCTGCCCGCGGTGCATTCCTGTGCGCTACGTAACAGCCCCCGCTTTGTCCCAACCCACGCGCTGCTCGGGTGGAAGCTGGAAGCCAAGTGAGCCTATTCTGGGGAATGACTTACGCTCTACTTCTGAGGGGAGGCAGGGCAGGCCGGGACAGGAAACTGCTGCCACAGACCTGTAAAGATGAGGTTTACTTCAGATGAATACTATAAGTCCCCTAAAACACAAATTTCACTTTTCCCTCCCAAAATGTGCAGGTTGGGTTTCTCTTTACCCTAAATCAACATTTGGCCCTGGGACAAACTTCGGGATGAGTGAAGTCATCCAGCACAATGCAGTGAAGAAGAAAACCCAAGGTGCCCCATTTACGTCCGTTATGAGCCTCCGCGTAATGAGGAGCGAGGTGTCCCTCTGTAGAGGAGCCGTGGCACAACCGATGGCTGCAGGGTGCAGAGAAGGCAGAGGCACCTCCCACCGTGGAGCAGTCACGTTTCAGGCCCAGAGTGCAGGGCTTGCTCGTTCGGCCTCTCATGCTGCCTGCTCACCGAGGGTGCAGGCCCGCAGTGCCTTCCCCAGCAGCCTCTCTGCTGTTACAGCTTCCATAGGAGGCTTTGCTCAGCTCGCCCTCACCCTCTCCTCTGTGGCAGCAGGACAGTCCTCCTCAGCTCAGGCAGAGGCCTGTTGCTTGGTGGTGGGATGACAGGGTGGCAAGGCTGCTCTCCTGAATGTGGAGGAGAAGGAGATGAGATGTGGCCCTTCTAACACAGAAATATTTTTGTGTCTCTCTGGTCCCTGCCTTTCCTCCTGAAAGGTCCATCCCCCTTGCTGCAGCATGTGCTGAGACTTCTTCGTCCTCTGAGGTCGTATTTCATGTCATGTAACACCATATACGTAGGTATCTCCCCTGTGACCCTGACCCATGGGGTAGTGGCATCCTGTTCCACATGGGTCCTTGCGGGTCAGGTGAGGATTTTCCTTCCAGAGTTTGGAATTTGGCTGTTTGTAAAGGCTGTGACTTCCAGCTGTGTCTCTTCTCTTGTCTTATGCAAGGCCCGATGTTACTTGAAGAAAGACCCATGAGGGAGGTGCTGGCTTCCTTCTGCTCTGCCTTGAGAGCACTGGCCTGTGCCCTCCATTCTTTATATGCCATGTAGCTAGTGGGGAGTAAGGCACGTGCAGAGTAGAATAATAGATTCATAGAACCATTAAGGTTGGAAGGGAGCTCTAGAGATCATCTAGTCCAATGCCCCTGCACACGCAGGGTCACCTAGAGCACATGGCACAGGACTGCGTCCAAGTGGGTTTTGAAGATCTCCAGAGAAGGAGACTCCACAACCTCTCCGGGCAGCCTGTTCCAGTGCTCTGTCACCCTCACTGTCAAGAAATTTTTCCTTAAGTTCCTGTGGAACTTCTGGTGCTTCACTTTGTGGCCATTTCCTCTAGTTCTATCTTTCATATGAAAAATTTCTTCATATATATATATGTGTGTTTATATATATATATATATACACATATTTACTTCTATTTTGGTAGACAGAGTGGGCTTTAGCAAAACAAAAGTCAGTAGATAAATTCTGTGGATGCAACCAACCAGCACAAATATTTTCACTTAAGGCAGTATTAAATACATCTCTTTTGCGTCTTTTGCTGTATATTTTTCTTCAGGTTTATCCCAGTACTATTAATTTCTAGGAGCTTTTTGCAGGAAAGCACTCATTAAAAAAAAAAAAATTACATTTTAAAGCAGTCCCTTTTATAAACTCTGTATTTCTTTAGCTTATCATAGTTAAATGGCCCATAGTCACCATGAACTGAAGCTTTGCCTGTTCATTCCCAGGGCCTTTCATAAACAAGCCACAAATTTAATTTAACCAAAACAAATTATGGGTTACTATGTGCAGAGGCTGCAGGAAGGTTTGTTGATGTTGTTAAGGGAATCTTGGTATGAGAAAATGTGGACAAGAATAGAGTACAAGCGGAGATGTAAAGGACAAAAATCATTCTCAACTGAAGGGAAGAGTGGCTCTCCTGCTGCGAGTCCTGGTGCTAGGGCTCTTAACCATGGCTCAAAGCCATCGGAGGTCCCTGAAATAGGTGACTGCTTCCAGCCCACTCTCTCTTTACATCTTGCACTATGTTAGTACACAGTCAGCTTTGAGGGTCACTGAGTCCCTCTGTTGCATATGGAAGTTAGGAAGAAAACAGAGGGGAGACTAGGGGCTTGCCTTTGTGACTGCTCACCAATGCATTTGAACAAGTTCTGTCCTATATAAGCATCTCCCTAGCTAAAGCAAAAGCACTTTGATCACCACCTCTCTCCCCCATAGTTTATAGGTGTGTGCGACATTCAGGCAACATCAGGAATAAGAATGTTTCTAAAATAAAATATAGTTTCCAGCTATTTTATCATGGAAACTGTGCTGCATCAGTTACAGTTTTTTTCCCAGCACTCACTTTTCATTATTCATTGCAGGTAGCAAATTAAAAACAAATTACATGTACATGGGGAAAGATGCATGGCATTCAAATTTAATCAGAATCTACCAAGAGAATTAGTTTTGGAATTAATTTCATGGGATTTTTTAAGAATGTATTTGGACTTAGTTCACTGCATTGTGTCTGCCTTCTAATTTGTGTTAAGATGCAAAAGTTAAAATTACTTTTAAATCTTGTGAATTTTGAATCGGTTCCACTGAAATATCAAGACATAGATTGGGAATTTTCCTAACAAACAACGCCTCTGACTGAGTCCCTTCAAAATATATTTAATACTGATTATTTAGCTGTTGTTCTTCCACAATAGTGAGCAAAATGGGCTTTCTACAATTTGAGAATGACAGAAACCAATCTTGCTAATGAAGGCAGTTTGGCAATAAATGCTCAGTTATGTAGTAGGGAAAAAAACATCCTTAAGAGTGTCTGAATAGATGGGCTGCAATATTTAAAACGTTAATAAAGCTACATAGAATGGGAAGGCCCAGTTAACAGTGTTGCTTGTTTCCTCTTTTAAGAACTGCCAGTATAACACTGCTGGGGAGAAGTGTGAGCGCTGTAAGGACGGGTATTTTGGAGATGCCACTCAAGGTTCCTGTCGGACGTGCCCTTGCCCTTATACAAACAGGTATGGTAAAAGGGCCTCAGAAGCCAGACAGAAAATAAAGGGAAGAAATGTAGGATGTAAGTTATCCTTAATCTCATGTTTACTACCGTCATACTCAGCCACATCTCTTTCAGCATAGAGGAGATAAGTCGCCATAATGATGTTGGTGACATAATGATGACAGAAGCCTTTTCTATGAATTCAGAAAATTTAGTAAGATGCAAAAATAATTTAGAGGCCATAAGCTTATCTACATTTCTGAAAGATTGTGCTGTCTCTTCAGGCAGAAGCTCCATTTGAACTGCAGATGGTACTCAGCAAATATTACTGAGCTAGAAAAAATTAAATTTCCTCAGATCTAACAATGTTGCCAGGCTTTTAAAACTGGGCAGTAAATGTATTTTAAATGAATGGTATGCTGAGCCACGTTGTTTATTGTCATTGATCAGCTCTGAAATGCACAGTGTGTTAAACAAAACCAAGAGGGTTTTAAACATCCTAAGCTATGAATTGCTAAAGGCACCACATAGTACTTGCAGGTGCAGGAGCAAACCCCAGGTAGCCTTAAGTAAGAGATTTACACTCGTTGACAATAGACAGCTTTTTCATTTATTAGAGGACTGTCTGATAGACCTGTTTTTGACAGCACTGGCCTCTTCTGCAGGTGTTTGCCTGAGGCTGGCTGAGCATATTTTTACTCATCTTTTTCTGTAAGAGCACTGAAGTATCTAGGAAGCGCGTGAGACCTGCAGTCATTTCATAGCTGCACATTAGGCTAGCATATACCATTCATTACACAGGAAATGTATTTTCCATTACTGGAGTCAGCAATTTTCCAGGTAGTCAAATTATACATAATTCTTAGTGCAGACTTCTGGTACCTGTCTGTGATTGAGAGACTATTCATGGAAGTAACACAGGTGGCCTATCTTGTCTTCACCTCCTGCCTTCTTCTCACCAAACAATGGGCAAAAAATGGTGATCCACCCCACTGAGATTTGAATGTGGGGAAAAGAGTGTGAGAAAATGTTCATTGTGTTAATGAGATATACCCTGGAACTTTCTAAGGTAGGGCACAACTCTATCCTGCCTTACTTAAAAAAAAAGAGTATTAGCTACATAAAAATATGATCTAATGCTTCCATCCATAAATAAGCGAAGAGTTATTCAAACGAGAGGAAACTTTGTCTAGCGCTATTGATTTTTGCCTAGTAAGATAAAATAGCCCCATAGGCTTCTTTTATATTACATCATCACTATTAAGGTTTATTTTAGGCGTTCCTTTGTGTAATGAACTATTGCATTCTGTCCGGAAGGTCAGGAAATTATTATTTTTTAGTCTAAGGAGACAACCTAGAGAGAAAATTTGAAACTTCAAAGGACTAAGTCACTGCAATTTATCTGGAGGCAATTAAATTAACTCAGTCATAATTTGGTATAAAAGCCTTTTAATATGAAATTCATTTAACTGAATTTAGCATCTAGAATGTAAAACCTATTTGATTATGGGTTCAGATGAAATCTGTGTTTCTTCTTACAGATTTGCAACTGGCTGTGTGGCAAATGGTGAAGAAATTCAGTGTCTATGCAAAGAAGGCTATACCGGAGTTCGCTGTGAACGGTAAGTTCAGGGCAAATATCTTCCAGAGAACACCACAAAAGGAGGTAGATTTGTAGTATTTAATATGTGTACAAGTGTTTGTATGCAAAATATGCACACACTTAAGGAGGCATATAACTGTATAAATAGCTGCCGTAGTGTGGTGCTGTAGTGGAATTGCAGATGAGACCTGAGCATACCTGAATAAATGTAAATAACTCTCCACAAGAAATTCACTGACTACACAGTTTTTATCAATGAGAGAAATGTCAATCACTTTGAATATGTGCCTTGTGTCTTGTGTCTTATCCTTCACTCTTGCTAATAGTAATATCTCCACTTGTTTTGTCCCATTTTCAATTGAAAACATTGCTTCTAACGTACTTGCTGGTGGTTCAGTGTTCTTAGCTATCCAGTGACAACCCTGTAACATTGAGTACTCTTCACTTCAGCCACTTCAGTACCCTTCAGCCCAGAGCATTGCCATGTGCCCTGCAGATGGAGGGTACAAACACCACACTGAAGCTCTCTCCTTTGCTGGAACATTACAACAGTTTGGCTAAGGAAAAGAAATGCAGTGTAGCAATTTCAGGCAGAAGGAGGAAGCAATTTCATTGAGTTTCAAATCCTGGAGGATTTAAGGATAATGGAATGGGGTTGTCTGATTTGGAAACCTGAGGCTAGTAGGTCACGGGTCACTCACCTGAAGACAGTATCTCCAGTAGCACGTTATCTTTTAGGAGTGCAACTTAACAGTGTTTCAGGACTGTTACCTTTGACATAAAAGCAGTAGGTTATGAAGTGATTTGTTCTTCCAGGTCTAGCAGTTCCAGTGGAAAATAATACCACTCTGAGTGGAAAATAATACCACTCTCAGCCATTCATCGTGGCCCCTTGATCATGCATTACTAGCCCTTTAGATCATACAAAAAGAAATGCAGTGTAGCAATTTCAGGCAGAAGGAGGAAGCAATTTCATTGAGTTTCAAATCCTGGAGGATTTAAGGATAATGGAATGGGGTTGTCTGATTTGGAAACCTGAGGCTAGTAGGTCACGGGTCACTCACCTGAAGACAGTATCTCCAGTAGCACGTTATCTTTTAGGAGTGCAACTTAGCCCTTTAGATCATACAAAAAAGTAACTTTAGATATATTAGCTAGTTAATTCAGGCAATATATTTTCCCTAGAAAATATTTAGGAACTGCTCACGCGGGCTGTGTTGCTGGCAGATGGCAGGAGGTAGCATCCAGCAGAAGGGTGGCAGTGTTCAGTGCCACGGCTCTTTGAAAACTCAGTGTGTGCTTGCAGCATGATGCTAGTGGATACATGAATTCTGATGGGATCACAGAACAGAATGATAGGATATGCCAGGTTAAGCCTTTCAAAACTCTCTTTAAGTAGGTGTTTTTGTGCCTGTGTGTTTTTATAGACCAAGTGAATTATTTTTAGATGAACACTGTGGGAGTTCTTTTATTTTTAGAAACATTTTCTATAGCACTTGGATTGAGATTTTTAATGGAGTGCAGAGTATACTGTAGGCCAAAAATAGATGATTTTTGTCTAAGTCAAGAAATGAAATTATTACTTGACAGTTTCTTCGGAGGGAGAATTGTTTTTTTGTTGTGTGAAAGTATATTTGACAAAAGTAGGTTCAAATACTTAATAAAACAATATTTGTGTCTCTTCTATCTAGCTGTGCTCCTGGATATTTTGGAAACCCACAAAAATATGGAGGCTACTGTCAAAAATGTAATTGTAATAACAATTGGCAGCTGGCGAGCTGTGACCACCTGACTGGAGGTATGCAAGGGCCTGTGAACATGTTCACCCTCTAGGAAGCAAAGGAGTAAGATCTTCTGATAAGCTGAACTGAAGGAAAAGACCTAGACTTAAAAGAAATGTAGCTCATTTTTTTTAACAAATGGCACGTTTTGTGAAATATAATAGCATAGTAATGGAAGAGCTGTGCTGAATCACTGAGTTCACCCTTACAGGGCATTTTATCATGTATTTGCCTTTCTAAACAGTATCAATTATATTTCGCTTTTCTATTTCACGGGCATATATATAAATGCATTAATGTTTCTTCTCTAAAATAGTTGTCGTGTCTTGTCAGTCTGTGTTAGGGATTATGAAACACGCCTCATGGAGCTGCCTTAATATGCCTTTTTAAGGGTATCAGAGACAGATGAGTAACAAACAGCTTCATAGTGTGTGTCAGGCACCACTGTATGAGGTATCTAAGCTAACTGTGTTTACAGTGGAAGTTAAGCATCTGAGCTGGTGCTCAGGAGGCTATTTTATAAATCCTGCTCTACACCCATCTGCAGACTGCGACTTCCTTAATTTTCCCAGTATCAGTTATATACATACTCCACTACTAGATAAGTTCTTCAAAGACTGTTACACCACAGGTATATGTTTGCTTTATCTACTATAATTCTGTGTTCCTCAGCCCATCTTTACTCTTCCTTCCTTTGAAATAGTCTTCATTCATAAACATGCAAGCTGCTGTTCTTGATTCTCCCATATTTTTGCTCTCCAGAAAAAATACTTTTCTTTCACCAGAGGCAGCTTTTCCTTCTCACATTTTAGTGAAGTGTCAGACTAATAGACTTCCTGTCTTTTTCACATTTCCCTGCACTCCTGTTCAGACTACAATCAAGTGACTTAAGGATCGTGATGTGAACTGCAGTTGGTACCTGATGCAATTTTTCAAAGGCTAGTTCTCATTTTCCACTTCATCATTAAAGTAGCGCTTCTTTATTACATTTATATTTTGTGTGGAACAGATCCAAGCAGTGTTTGATGTTTTACCATTCTTTTCTTTTTGAAGAAAGAGTTTGCTAGGACAAACTAATCCTCAGGGCAAAATTCAGCAAACTGGTTTGTTTTCAGTTTGCCTCCAACAATATATTCTGATCAGCCATCTTTTTCTCTACATTAGCAATAAAACCTTCTGTGATGAGCCCAGCATGTTCTAGCAGGTTTATACGTGCGTGATGTTTGGCACTTGGCTGAGTGTGTTCATTTCATCATTTCTTGGCTGATGTCATTTGTGCAGAAGCTGCAATAATAGTTTTATTTAATTGATACTTCATAGCCACAGCTGAAATGTATCTGGTGTTAGCTGAATTATACAACAGCAGGACTGCATGTGCATTTGCTTTCAAAATAATTTCCATCTTCCTCCTACAAATAGGTCCTTTGTGACTTTTCTTCTTTTGGCAGGAATGCTCGCTATCAGTGCTGATGACTTAATGGGCAAGTGCCAAAGGAAATGGCACAGCTAGGCGGCCTGTTCCAGGCTGTTTCACGCTACTGTTAAAGTTCAGGTCTAATTTTATCACTGTAGCCTCTCACAATTGCAAGCTGTTGTTGACTCTTGACAGCAGCAGCAAAGGCTGCTAGATCCTAAGTGCATCCTCTGAAGGAAAAGACTTGCGCAGTCCTTTTCATTTGCAACAGGTGATGGCAGCCCCGTGAATTTTTCAGTAGCCAAATCTGTAACAGGCACCTAGGTATAAAGATGGGGAGATTCCTGTCCTATATGATGATATTTTTAGGAGCCAGCTCCTCTCCTGCCTCCTAAAAGTTAGAATTCAGGGTAAGAATTGTGCAAATTCCTGGAGACTTCCTGCTAACCTTCTTGCACCAGGTTTTGTAAGAGCAGGGCATGCGGGAGAGGCAGTCCTTGGGCCAGCTTGTTGGCAAGTCTGATGGCAGCATCTCTACCTCCTATGTACTACCAGTATCTGAGGGCCAAGCTCTGTGCTTGAGGTTACAGACAGTGCCGTGGACACACTCTGTGCTTCCCTCAAGCCCCACTCATCTCTTAACCATGCAACCTGGAGCAGCTATGAAAGAAAGCCATGAACATTTCTCAGTACCCTGTGGGTTAGAATCCTTTTGGGAATAAGAATCTGTGGTTTGAATGTAGATGGTGAGGTAGATAAAGGGTTTGAAACTATGTCCTGGGTAAATGCTTTAACTGGTAGGCTGTACAGCCTGGGCTTCAATCATGGTGTTATTATTTGTGGCAGAATGGACTGGATTCAGCAGCCTTGTTGCCAGAGAGCCTCCTGCTGCTACACAAGTGACGTGTTACGAGGCAGCAGTCAGCTTTGGAAGGATGAGTAAGATGTAGATCTCAGCAAGGAGCAAGAGGCAGCTGAACTCAGCGCTCTTAACTCTTCTGGACACTCTAGCTCGTTCACCTTGATTATGGATTTATGAAAGGGCTACACAGTGTTTTCATGGCTGCCAGCCATGGAGGGAGAGTGTAAATGTGCAATAGTAACATTTCCATAAGAAAATCTTAGTTACTGATGATAGTTTTCTGATTTCAGAATGCTTAAATAATGAACCAAAAGATGTGGATCCCGATGAAGATTGTGACTGTAAGTAATAAAATAGAATTGCACTTAGATTGCTGATTCCTGGCTATGGATATATACTGATGACTGTTTAAAGATGGCAGACTTTAAAAAGAGGTGGTGGTATCCTGCAGTGAATCTTTAAAAAGCAAACAGTCAAGCAAACACTTGGGAAATATGATGAAAAAGGCCATTTAGCCAAATGTAGGTGGGGCCTCCTTCTTACCTCTGGGTTTGGTCCCTCACCTTCATACTATGGACTGTGTTGTTACCTTTGTTCTTCAGGTAGCACAAGGTAACAAGCATCAGAAAGTTTCCATTGCATCTTATTTCTTAATGCGCTCAGAGAAATGTTCTCTGCAAAATCTCAGCAATATGTATTGTTTTCCTTTGTGCTTTCTGCTTGCAGCCTGTGATAGCTGTGTAATTACACTGCTGAAGGATTTGAGCACAATAGGTGATGAGCTTCAGCTGATTAAGTCTCAGCTGCAAAACGTCCATGCGAGTTCCCACACACTGGAGCAGATGAGAGGCTTGGAGACACGCATCAAGGACTTAAAGGTACATACACACAGAAAGAGCAGACTTGCACTGGCTGCACATGAAGCCTGCAAAAGCTGAACCTGGGAATTTGTGCCATTTTGGTCAGCCCGCAGACATTAGATGAATGTTCAGTTTCAAGTACCGAATCTTGACAGTACTGGGCTCCACCTGTTGGCAGAAAGTTATTAGTTCCATCTTGTGCTCTGAAGGGCAATGAGCATCTCTGCTTTTTCTTAGGCCTACTGAACATGAAAGCTCCATGTCCCCATAGCCCTATTTTTTTCAGCACTTCATGCCTCTGCATTACTGCAAACATTACACTCTAAATGAATTTTCCTTAGTTGGAACAGCACTTGCTGGACTTAGAGAAACAAAGGGCCAGCTGGTAAGATGGTCAGCTATAAAGTTAGTAACGTTGTCTTTAATTACTTAGGGTAAAGACCTAAGCTGGTGACTTTTTTCTCATTATCTCCTGTGTCTGGGTGATTTATTGAAACTCTTTTTACTTCTGTTTCAGGTTTTATTGAACAATTACCGTTCTGTTGTTCGTAATCAAGGTTCAAAGGTGGATGAGATGGAGACAGACTTCATTAACCTAAATCGTGATGTAAATGCTCTCCAAGAAAAGGTGACTTGCTAAATTAATTAAAAAGTAAGCTTCTCTTAACTGCATATTAATTTGTTGTATCCAGGTATCTTTAATGCAATTCCTTTTTTTCTTCTCTTGCTAGGCTGAAATGAACTACAAAACAGCAGAAAGATTATTCAATAGTTTTGGTGAAACTAATCAGAAAGGAAAGGATTTGATTTCAAGAATACAAATAGTTGTCAGTAATATACAAGGTAAAACGGTTCCAAAGATTTCCAGTATGTTTTGTTTTACAGTCTACTTAAATATTCCCAAACAAATCATGAGATTTTTTTTTTTGGAAAACAGCTTCATAAAATAAAAAAGTTTGACATAGTTGTGAAGTTCACTCTTAAATATAATAAATAAATATAATTCACTCTTAATATAGTGAATATATTCTATTATATATTCTATATAGTGAATAGGGACAGAGAAGTTTTTTCAGAGGGCAGTTTAGAAGATGTGTTTCACTGTCCGGACTTTAGCCTGGATTGCTAGTATAGGGTATCTTAAATTAGATGCTTAAAATTATTGCTGGGAGTTTGATAATTTTGGACAGAGTGACACAAGGTACTTTTCCCATTTGTGTAAATAACCCAAAATTCATTAATGAATTCAGGAACAGACATGCCTTTTTCATAAAGGAGAGCAGCTTTGTGTCTGTTGCATAGGCTTAAGTGCATCCTCTGTTTTACTTCCTTTGACTTCTTTTTTTCAGTGCTCTTGGAACAAATAGCTGGTACAGATGCAGAAGGTAACAATTTGCCCCTGGGGGATGCTGCCAAAGAACTGGCTGATGCTCAGCGAATGATGACAGAGATGCGAAACCGCAACTTTGGCCAACTGCAAACAGATGCAGAGCAGGAAAGAAGAGAAGCTCAGCTGTGTAAGCGCTTCTTCTCCCAGCTGCTTCTTTTGGCTCTTTAGAAAGATCAGTCTTAAATCTGAACCATTATTGGCTGTTTGGGATGGAGTGCAAGGAGGAATATTTTGAAATGTATTGCTGGGTTTGTAGTAATGATTAGTCAAAAACAAAGTGATCATTTTGTAGGGGATTTAAAGGCCTTTTTATTTTGTTGTGAAATACACTGAGAAAGAAACCCAGTACAGTCCTCTTTAATAATACAGAAATATCACTAAAAATGTAGCTGATCATATATATTTACCCAGGGCTTCTGTGTGTTATAATATGTGAGATATTTTAGAAAAATTACACGTGTGATTCAAAGTCCCATATTAAGAAGCCATTAGAGTAGTAGAAGGGTCATGTCATAAAAGGATGAGGAAGTGCAGATGTTTTCTTCATGCTCCATTTTATGTTCTGTGTGTGTGTTTGCTGGGACAGCCAGTAACCTGGTTGTGCAGAGCAGAGACAACAAGGGCAGCAGGGTCACAGGCCTCTCCCATGCAGGGGCAGAGTTGGGAAGTGTGAAGGACCTTATGAGTGAAATTTGTTTTCCTCAGTTTTGAATTTTGGTATGTACCTCTCAGCAACTCTTCTGTATCCTGTGTGTAGGCAGCAAGATGGACACTTTTAAAGAATGTGATTCACTTTACCTGGTTTAGGCTTCTACCCCGAGTGAGATGAAATGTGACCTGGAAGTACATGTGTATCTCTGCTGATGGCAGAGGAAGCTTTAGTGTAGGTGTCTACATTGTAGATGAAAATGGTGTTAGTTTCTTCTGAATGAAACTGTTAGTTTCCTCTTAAAAAAGATCTAGAAGATCATCTTCATTCCTGTTTAATTTAAAATTTGCCAAATAAATATTTTCCTGGAGGAGTATGCTCCTTGTCTGCAGCAGCAGTTTGGTGAGTGAATTCTGGCCAGAATAACATCTCTGCTATAGTATTAGTGATGCTGTAGTGATGCAAAGGATGCTTAGTCACACCACCACTGCTTCTAATCCTAAATGTTAAGCCTTATTGAAGGAGGTTTGCTTTGGTTCCCCTTTTTGAACAAAGCCTTTCTTTCTGGTTCCAATACTGCAGTACTGGCACATGTTAAGAATGAACTACAGAAGTACCACCAAGAAAATCATGGGCTCGTTAAAATTGTGAGGGATTCATTGAATGAGTATGAGTCCAAACTCACTGATCTTCGTGAAGCTCTGAATGAGGCCACTGGACAAGTCAAGCAGGCTGAAAATATGAACAGAGATAACGGAGTTCTGCTGGAAGACATTAAGGTAACAGCACTGGAAGTTTGGGAGATTAAATCTCCAGAGATAGGGAGTGTTTTTATTGCTGCTTTTGGCCTTACAAAGCCAAGTGGCATAAATTCTTTAAACTTTCTCTGAAGTCTCTGTGATTCCACATACAGCCAGATATAAATGTAGTCTACTCTAAGGGTAGCAGTTTTAGTTATTAGGACAGTATGAAAAGGATGTAGATGTGATGAGAGACAGGAAGAAAAGTCTCTGCCTATCCATTCTCTTCAGCTGTAACTAGCCATTTTTTCTCCTGTTTTAGATGAAATTCCTAATTCTGGTATAGTTCTTGTAATAATGTCCTTAAAATATTTGGTTTTAAAGACATGAATAATGAGAACAATAGCATGTAATACTGTTAAAGTATTTGGGGGTTAATAGTCTACATAACTGCTTCTAAGTTGTCATCAGAAAGGTGAAAAGAAAAGCTGTCATTCTTGGACCCTGCTTAATTTTTAGAGGTTTTATTATTATTATTATTATTTTTTAATAATGTAAGAAATACCAGAGTGCTGCAGGATCTATCCTTTTAAGTGAATTGGATCTTTGATGAAATATACCACTGCTTTACAACACTCCAGTTCTCTGGTTTGCCAGAACTGTTTGACAAAGTAATTTCTACATTCAGTTTTGCCTTTAATAGTTAAGTCGTACCTTTATGTGCATGGACAGTACCACATGTGGGTCACATTAAGGATAATTTTCTTAAAAGATGGATGCATCTGTACGTGTCACAAATATGCTGATACACTGCTCTGTTAGAGATTGGACATGTTACAGTGAGGGAAACCCATGGAAAAGGATGAACACTGGCTTATCTACCCATAAAACTTGTCTGGTTGAGGTCATATTGTGCCGCCATCTCAGAGCAACAGTGTAACTGCCATAGGGTTGCTCTAGACCAAGAGATTTCATTTGTTTCCCCCTCCAAGTCTTTTTTAAGAGGTTACGATGGGAAGGCTTCACACACTGCCTTACTGGTGAGATTCTCACTGCAAGGGATCATATAAAGATATGATTTCTGCCTCTGAGAAAGAGAAGTAATCACCAGGGAACTGCTGATATAGATTTCAAATCTGAGAGGAGAGAGACTTAGATGATGTGTCCATTAGAGCTGACTGGTTTTACTTTTCCATTGTCTGAGCATTAATAACAGAACTTCTGTCGCCTGCTCCTCAGCTGTCTTGAGGTGCTCTGCTGTGACTACTGCAAATTCCTGAGTTTTCTAACTCTTATCATCATTAATTTGGCATTAGATCCTAAACACTATAGCTACCTGATTACCATAGTAAAAATATCTTTGAGAAATCCTTCTGCAAGGTATGATTTTCCCTGTTCCTCATTTTTGAGCCAGTCATATTATTCAACTCTGTGTTTTTCCTCAGAAACGGATGGATGAGACAAATGCACAGCAGAGCAATATCTTGGATATTTTGAGCTCTGCCCAAACTTCCTTGACACAAGCAAGCAGTGTACTTGGGTTATTGCAGAAGAGCAAAGAGGTAAAATTAACTCGTTTAAGTTACAATTAAAAAGAAAATTGCCTGCTATCAGTGTAAAGGGCAGCACATATCCATGTCTAGAACATGAGGCTATCTGAGCCACACAAGAAGGGGGGAAGGAAGGGAGGGATTTCAGGCTCTGAGGAGCCTGCCTGGGCAAGTTCTTAGAAGAGAGGGTTTTTGTGTGTCTGAGGAAGACACTGAGCCACAGAAGCTTGGGAAGGTAGCTGGAGAAATACTGTTATGTCATGGTGCTTGTGCATCTCTCTAGGCTTTTGCCTTTAGCCGCTGTTACAAGCCAGGCGCTGTGCTAGAAAGACTCTTGGTCTTACTCAGTATAGCAGTTTTCATGTTTTTACATAACAGACTTAAAAGCAGAATGTAACCACTAGCAGTTATTTATAACAAACTCCAGAGTATGTTGTAAAAGGTTGGTTTTCCCTTGAACTTCTCTGGGGCAAGGTATATGTCACACTAGCGGTGACAAGGACAAAATCAAGCATGTATGAATACAGATTAAATTTTATCTTCATAAACCCATAGGAATATGAAAGTCTGGCTGCTCAGCTTGATGGAGCAAGGAAGGATCTGAACGAAAAGTTGACAAATGGTTCCTTATCAGCCAGCAAAGAACCTCTGGTGGTGAGGGCTGAGGAGCATGCCAAATCTCTGCAAGCCTTGGCAAAACAACTGGATGAGTATGTTAGCCTTCTTGTAAAGAAGCAATTTTTGTACATAGCATCCAAAATTGCAATGTCTGTAACTTCACTTATTTTTATGACCAAGTGCAAAGCCAGAAAAAAATCTGGTTTTACCTTTTTCTGTCTCTTCATGATACCTGGTAATTTCTTGCAAGCTTTGTTTTTGCAGAAACGTGTCTTTCTCTATTTTACCTATTTTTCCTGATCTTTTTCTTGTATTTTTCTTGGGAACTGCTTGGGCTCAAGAACTATACATTACTGCACTACAGCAACATGGCATGAAGAGAGAAAATCCTCATGCAGGGATGTTTAGTGTTTTGCTTCTTTTGTTTGTTTATTTAGTGTTGCTTCAGTTGTACTCCTGCCTTTATGATGGGAATGAATTGAGACCAATAACTGGAACAAATGTTATCTTGGCAGTCTTCAAACATGCCTGATTAGCATTTAATGAGTTGATGAATTTCCATAGTTTTGTCATCCTTCAAGGAATCTTCTGGAAAGGCAAAGACAGGAAAAAACTTATGACTCTTATATGATTCAGACTCAAGTTTTCTTTCTCCATTATTTGTACTTTACCTTGGAAGTATGAGTGAGGTTTTGAAGGCCTTTTACGGTATATTGGGAAGAAACAAAAAACCAGAACCCTAATTTTCCTCTGTGCAAGTTGCTTACACTTTGTCATTATATGAGCTGCATATACCAGCTCAAAGTTAAATTAAATTTAAAAGACAAAATTTAGCTGGGAAGTTCTTAGTAAAAAAATGTCTTTTTGATAGTTTTCAGTGTGACTGTTTCAATTAACAAGATAGCATTCACACAAAGTAGCTAATGCAGGGCGGCTGCATATCTCAGGTGGAACGGGTGCAAGATATTTGCTCTATTTTTTCCTTTTTCAAAGCTATCACACTGATTGTTGCAGCAAGAACAAGTGGTCTCAGCGTTGCTCTGTCTTGTGCTCCATCAGCAGCCACTTCTGGAGACTGCTGGAGCAGCCAGAAGTTACCTGGGAGCTGTAGTGCTCTGCACTGCTCCTCTGAACTGAGCAGTATTTTGAGGGCTGGGATGGAGATGGTTCACTGACCCTGAGTCTCACTATTTTAGCCACTTAGAGAGTACTTTCGATATCTGTATTGATATCTTGCCAAGTACCTGAACTTGTCTGTCTTATAAAGAATCTTTTCTTACTGGTCCACTTCTAGGTTTGACATTTTGGCAGAATGAAATAAAAGAGCTAAGTGAATAAACATTTTCTGTATTGCTATTGATTTAAAAATTCCTGAGTTCAGGTCTGTTCAGTATGCTTCCCAAAGTCTGCGGCCTTTGCAGAAGGCTGCATTTTTCACCCTGTTCCCTGCAGAATAAAGAACAACGCCAGGCAGGATGAGTTGGTGAGCTGTGCTGTGGAAGCCTCGACTGCCTACGACAACATTATTAATGCCATCAAGGCGGCGGAGGAGGCGGCCAGCAGAGCTGGGAGTGCAGCTGACTCGGCTCTGTCGGTAAGTCCCCATGAGTAGCCAGGTGGTGGTAAGCTTGTTTCAGCTAGGTAAAATATTGTATGCTATCAGAGGGGCATGAAAATGAGAGAGCTGTGTGTTTTAGCATGCCTTATTTGTCTGTGGCCATTATATGAGGAAGTTGCTATGTTGCATATTCCTATATTCGTGCTGCTTGAGCATTAGGGAGGCTCGTTCCTGCCTCCCTGATGAGGCTGTCCACGTGAATACTCCTCATCCATCCTATGTGAACCAGCACTGGTAATCACTGAAGGTGGTTTCAGCTCTTCTCCTTTACTTCGCTCTAGAAATGCCCCTGAGTTTTCCAGCAGGAGAGTAGTGTCTAACAAACAGCTGTAATTCTGTAATCACTGTCTAACGCCCGAAGTGCTGCCCGAACTTCCTGGAAGACTAGGGCTGCGTTACGCCTAGGTTAATCTGGGTAATTGTAGTTGGAGGGTCTTGTTCTTTACATGAAATCTCAGCCCCTGTGTATTTATTTTTTAAACTGGATTGGAAAATCTTTTGTTATTCTTTAAGATTTCAGTATAATTATTAAAACAAACTTACAGTACAATGGTTCTATTACCAGACAGTGAAGAGAGAAGACCTATCAGGAAAAGCTGCAAGGTTAAAAGCTGACAGCAGTGCGCTCTTGAATCAAGCACAGGAGACTGAAAGGACCTTGAAAGGTACCCAGAAATAAAACAGTAATAGAGATGGTGGCACAATATTAGAAATTGTCATGAAATGATGCAGTTTTTGCACAGTTCGGCCGAGCATTTCTGCGCATATTTAGGCAGACAAAGATAGTGTCATTAAGATGGAAACTGTCATGATAGTTGTTCTCGATGACGAGGAGGTAGATCTCTTACCTCTGCTCTCTTTGGGATTGTGATGTGCCCAGCTGTTCCCTCTTCTCTCCTTTCGCAGCATTCCTCTTGAGCAAAACTTCCAAGCCTTGCACTGGTTTTGTGCAGTGCATTCAGAGCCCAGTGGCAATGCAAGATCTGTTCAGCTGTGCAGGCTGATGCTACCACACCATCTGTCCATCGGACAGGTGGCATTTCTATATAAAACTCTTAAGGCAGATTTACTGTTTTGCAGTTATTGGTCCAAACCTTGAAGACATAAATCGACGAGTCGGTGTTGTTGACGGACAGAAGGATGAACTAAAAATTGATCTTGTCACTCTTCAAAATAATCTCAATGGCATAAGCAGAGGTCAGTTACTTAGTTTTGCTCACTTTTGCTGTGTCTCATTCACCTGTCCCCACTTGAATCTGCACATGCCTTTGTGTGCGTTTCAGATGATATCGACAGCAAAATCACTGATGCAAAGAGCATGATAAAAAGCGCCAAGGATGTCACGACTAATGTATTGAGTGAACTGCTCCCAATTCAAGCAGATGTGGAAAAAATGAAGGGTACCTATGGAAGCACCCAGAGTGCTGACTTCAGGAAAATGTTGACGGAGGCAAACAATTCAGGTGGGTCTTGCAAGTGCTATTGCAAGTGCTCACTCTCTGACTTTTTTTTTTTTTAGTCATCCACAAGTTAGGCATGGAGCCTATTCTGATTAGCTGAGCTTCCTTTATTGCCAGTGGAAAGAGACAGGCACTGCAGAAGGTAATTCAGGCCATGCTGAGATATGAGTTTACATCTAATATCATGATTTGCCTCTGAGAGCTTATTTCCTAGTACACTGACAACAGCAAAGACCTAGATGATTAGGTTGTCAGCTGAAATGAAGTGGATTCCACTCTTAGCATCAATTGTATACAAAGACCACATAAAATAAAGAACAAGGGGCAATCACAAAGCCAAACCACTTACAGGGATCTTTTTTCATCTTTTTAGTAACTGTATATGATAAGTTCAAGAAAGATAAAACGTTTTGAATAAAGAAGATAATTGTAACAGCTAGCAGGCGTGTTGTTGCCTATCATGAATCATCTCTGCTGTTTTATTTATCTAAATATTAGGTCTGGTTTCAGGTCTGATAATACTTTTAAAGGAAACATTCATGTCTCCCTTATTTAGTAGCTATTTGTGGGACCTTTTGTGACCCTTTTTGAAACTGCTAGTTTTGTCTGCTTCCACAAATACCTTTATTCACATATTCCAGGAATATAATAGCTACTGTTAAACTACTAGTTTCAATGGGAAATCCATAGTATTGTGGGACTAATAAAAACAGTTCTGCAGTCATCCCTTTTATGATAACCATGGAATCATGTCTCAAATTTTGCATGCATTTTCCTCCTCCTTTTTACACCGAATTATGTTCTTTCTTTCATTTCAGTAACAATATTGACAAACACACTTCCAGATCTATTCAGCAAGATTGAGAGCATTAACCAACAGCTAATGCCACTAAACAACATCTCTGAGAATGTCAATCGCATAAGAGAGCTTATTCAGCAGGCAAGAGATGCTGCAAACAAGGTCTGTCCTGAACACTGTCCTGAACTGTGCTGTCATGGTTGACCTCAGTGGTATGGGTACATAGCAGTCCTTTATAAATGCCTCTTTCTAAATCATGTTATTAAAATGTGCATGAAAGGACATACATTCAACCCAATAGCATCACCCAGCACCTAGAACACCTATGAGGATAGGAAACATAATAATCCATACATAACAGATTGGTGGATACGGTGGATACGGCTTCCTTCCTTTGTTTTGTAGTTTTTTTTTCCACAGATCGTCTCTTAAATCCCTATTTGTACATAGTACCTTTCCTTCCAAAATACATTGTGGTGACTTTCCTTTCCTTTTTCTTGTGGTGACCCCCCAGCAGGGGCAGAGTCAGCTCTGTAGCTCGGAGGCAGGTTCTCCACCAGCGCGTGGTTCGGGGAGCGCTGGCACATCCTAAGAAGCTGCACAAGCTTGTGCTGCTGGCTCTTGTGTCTCTAGGTGCCTCACTACATTAGAATCCAGCTGCTAAAATATTCTTGTTCAAATGCTCTTTTTCCATTTGAGCTCAAGGGATATTGGTCTCGGGTGGCAGCAGGAGTGTCCCTGAGGTAACTGCAAGTAACGCAGTGTCCTTACAATGAATAATATGAGTCTGTGACCCTGGTGTAAGTAGCTATAATAGAAGATGTCTTTATTGATAGTGGTGCAGTTTAATTTCTAACAGTCAAGCCCAGCTCAGTGGGGCATGGAGGTGTGTAAATAGACATGCAAGATGTTTGTAGGCTGCTCCTCAGAGCTGCCAGGCACATCCTGCCCTGGGTGTACAGTGAGGGTAACAGTTACCTGACACAGGTGTGGTAAGGATCGATTACCAAATGCTGAAGAAACGAAGTGCTGTGTAAGTGATAAGTGTTGATAATACTGTTTTATCCATCCTGATTCCTAGTTCTATTATTTGTTAGGAACAGAGCCATCATTCATGCAACAGTGAGATAAGCAGAAATACCTGCAACAGCTACTCTTCACTTATTTGATTTATTTTTCCTTAATAGGTTGCTATTCCTATGAGGTTCAATGGCAGCTCTGGGGTAGAAGTTCGACCTCCAAGGAACCTTGAAGATTTGAGAGGCTACACCTCCCTGTCTTTGTTTCTCCAAAGACCTCAGAAAAGATCGGATGTCCTCCAGAGGGCACCAAATATGTTTGTCCTGTACCTGGGTAATAAAGATGTAGGTATATTTTGCAACCAAATACAACTTTTAAAACAAGCAACATGCTTTGAGATATAAATGAGACGCAATTTATTTTATTTGAAGATTGTAGCTACCATTAGCCTAAGCTTTTTATAATAGCCATTATGTTGTGGAAGAAGTATTTTGCTAAGAGCAGTTCATTCCTCCACTGGCAAGGTAACTTGTTGGGTGAATAACTATTTTTCTCTTAGCTAGCTTTTTGTTTCAGTGCTTCAGAACTTACTCCTCAGTTATGGATGTCATCCTATGTTCTTGTCATAACGGTGTGTTTCTTCAGCATTCAGCACACACTCACTCAGTTCAACTCTTGTTTCAGGTCTTTGTTGTAATAATAAAAGGAACTGTGTGTTTCTGTATTAGCTGAAAATTGAAAAAAAAGAAAAAATGACTTTTTCATTGTAAGGCTTAGTCCCTCACTTCATTTCTGCCTCTCCTGAATATGCAGAATAACATAGACTTGTTTGTGCATTCCTACTTACACAAGCACTAATGAACATCTCAAATTTTTCCTGCCAATGCCTAACCATGTATTTTTGTGTCTTGTATCTTTAGTGAGGCTTATGTCTATTGTCAGCTATTTAAAGGTAGTTACTCTATACTGGATCTCACCCTTTTTCTCCCCTGGACATCTGGCCAGGATACCTATTGATAGAGATTTATTTTTTCCCTTGGGAAAGATGGTATATTGAAGAAATAAAACACAATTTTGGGGGGAAAATAAATGTTTCTAGTCTTTTCAGTAGGAGCCATTGTACTTGACAGAGTGTTATTCCTAATGTTCTTTTTATTTCTAAGGATTTAGTCTATATTTGTACTAAGTGTATCACATTTTCTTGATTTTAGCTAAAAGATGTTATAAAAGTGGAAGTTATTTTAACTATTAATTATTAAAATGATACAATAATATAAATACATTCAGTATAACACAGGGGACTACAATTTTTTCTTCCCCAAAACAGAAATGATAAACTTAATAAAAATCTGATCACAGTGCTCTGTGTGTTAGAAGAGTAGCCTTCTTGTGACTCTTTCACAGTATGATATTATCTCTGAGAATCATCACATGAATCACTTAGCAAGGATGATTTGCTTTGCTGTTCTTAGGCTTCCCAGAACTACCTTGGCATGGCCCTGAAGCGTGGTCGCCTCACTTGTGTCTACAACCTGGGAGGCAACGAAGCAGAGGTAGATGTGGAGCCACTGGTGACCGAGAGCAACTCTGAGGAAGCCATTATGGATCAAGTCAAGTTAGAAAGGTAGCAGATCCACTCTACGTGGCAGACACACTTTTCCAGAACCTGACAAGAACATCATTTTTAATGAAATGTGTTATTTTGCCTTTCTGTTTTCATTTTAGGATTTACCAGTACGTGAAGCTGAATTACATCAAAGCAGCTACATCGACTTCTCCAGAGTATGAAAAGCCTTTGCATGGGAGCAGTGGAGACAGTCACACTCTCCTCAACCTTGATCCCAACAATGTTGTCTTTTATGTTGGAGGATACCCACCAGATTTTAGGGTAAAAGGAATTGCTCAGGCTTTTAAAAACATTTCAGTATTGATAATTCTGTTGTTCTTACAGCTGAGACTGTATCTAGCAGTCTTTCAAAGGTGGGCTGCCAGACTGTGCTCTTGCCTGCATAAAATGCAGGAATGAAGCAGGGAAAAAAAGATGCTCTATTCTACAGAAGCTGCCTGGCTTGCAGTGTGCTGGAACACAAAGGGAGCATAATGTTTTCTTCGTCTAATCCCACACATGACCCCATATAAGTGTGCTGTAGTACCCCTGGGGTACTGCTGGACAATGTGCGTATTATATCCAAACAATAACTTTATGCTAATTCAGAATATCATATTCTGTGTCTTATTAAAATTTGCAATGAGTACAAGTTACATGTCAATGTAATTTTTTTTCAGCTGGTGCTAACAGTATGTTCTTGATAACACTATTTTTGCAGCCTCCACGAAAGTTAGACTATCCTCATTATGAAGGCTGCATTGAATTAGACAGCCTAAATGAGAATGTTATCAGCCTGTACAACTTTAAGAGGACATTTAATCTCAATACCACTGAAGTACAACCATGCAGAAGGTATGATATAAGCACAGAAGTGTTTTACAGTAACAAATTCACAATTCTGTTATTTTATCATCGGGAATTCTTGTTTCTTTGCATCCAGGAGAATAAGTACTGCAGCTGAACTAGCGATTTTTCTCTGACTCCTGATCATGAAATACATTTCCTAGAGAAAATCCTCGGTGTTGACAACATTCCTGTCTATGGCAATCTCAATCCAATGGCCAAGATTTTGAATGTTGAGTACCCAGACAAAAGTTAAAGTCCCTAACACATGGACTAATGTATCCGGCTTCCTTATAGGATAAATATTATATAAAGTGGAAAAACTCAGGCATTAAAAATGTAAATTCTTTTCCTCTGTGGAGACCATAGACAAATCCAGTGGACACCAATGGGAGGTTTTCTCTTCACTTGGGTTAGATCAGAATTTGGCCTTGTTAGTGGCATTGTTCCAAATGCTTTAGCTAAAGCTTTTTATAAATGATAATGACAGTAAGTCCATGTAGTGGGAGTTTTTGCTCTTATTTATTCTCATCTGTGACATTGCTGCAGGTATAAAGAAGAGTCTGACCAAAGCTATTTTGAAGGCACTGGTTATGCCAGTGTCACATCTAAAGAAACAAATGCTTTCATAACAGCACGCTATGAGCAGACAATTCAGACTACAGCAGATGAAGGCCTGCTGTTTTTTGCAGCAAATGAGGTAACTCATGGAATGACTCTGTCTGTGGTGTTCTGTGGTACAAGAATTTTTTAAAAAACTTCACTTAATAGAGAACATGCTAGATTAAGTAATAACTGTGATAAAGTTTCTTGAAACCGTTATGTTGCTTTGTGTTACAGATTAGTATATTCTGCTGTTTTAGGGCTGTTCGAATACTCATTTTGTCATAGCTGAGAAACTATCATTCCAGGTAGTTCCTCCATTAGGAACTCCTCCAATTTCACAGGATCACAGAATCATAGGATGGTTGAGGTTGGACCTCTAGAGATTATCTAGTCCAACCCCACTGCTCCAGCAGGATCACCTAGAGCACGTGGCACAGGGTGGCATCCAGGTGGGTTTTGAAGATCTCCAGAGAAGGAGACTCCACAGCCTCTCTGGACAGCCTGTTCCAGGGCTCTGTCACCCTCACAGTAAAGAAGTTCTTCCTCACATGGAGATGGAACTTTTTTTAAAAAAAAATTTAATTAGGGGGATTTCATTTTGTAATTTAAATCAGCTCAATTTTGAAATATTTAAATTCTCCAAAAATGGGATTACCCCCTCTTTCCCAAATCTTGATGTACTTGGTAGCTGAGTAGGAAAAAGTTTAGAAAGTGATTAAAGCTGGTCAAAATACAGCAATGATACTACTTATCTAGCAATATTATAAGAATGCTTACAATCACTGTTAACATGTACTAATAATTTCTTAATGCTGTTAAAAATAGGTAGGCATCTTGAAATGAGAAAAAGTCCCTTAGAGAGTTGGAGAGCTTGTAATATGCTTGTTCATAAAAGTTATTACAATGACTAATATAAGTTCTAAGCTTTATTGAAATAACTGGATAGCTTCATTAATTCACATGACAATGAGATATACATTAAAGGTTGCAGAGTTTAATTTTTGTTTATCATTTTGTTCTTACTGCAGGACCAGTTCATCAGCATACTCATTAAAAATGGTCATCCAGTTTTTAGATATAAAATTGGCTCTGAGCCTCCAAAGGAAATAGAAAACAACTCAACAACTATAAATTATGGAACATATGTACAAGTATGTCCTTTCAAACAATCAAGTTACCATTACTTGTGAAAATACACATTAGCTGAAACTGAGCACCCTGTTTTAAGGCTTAGCTGTGAAGTTTTGTATTTGTGTTGGGAAGACTGAGATAGGTAGGATTAGTTTGACCTTGAAAATGAATCTAGAAACTGTCTACTCATGTATTCCTGTGACCACGTTTGATTTTTATGGAATAGCCACAAGAGAAAACAGCCTTTGTGAGTGCATTGCTTTCTTAATAAAGTGCTGTGTTTGTTGTAAGTTATCGACCTCATTTTAGTATGAAGGGAAGTGGTTTTAGCAACGAAAGGTTTATTTTTTCAGGGAAGCCTGATCCTTATAGAGATTAGTTTTTGAAATCTTTTTGTTGTTCCTCGTCTGCTTAGCTTGAGTCCATCAGTTTCGCTGTGTTACAAAAGTGAAATTTTAATAACATTGTTAAAACCTTTGATAGTTGTTTTGATTCATTCGCCCTTCTCCCCTTCCTGCATCTTCAACTAGACAGCAGAGGTTTCAGGGCCTGCTGAAAGGAGTCTTTACGCTGTGCTAGGTCAAGTCATCTCCAGTCAGTTGACTGATCTAGTCTTTGTATCAGGTAGCAGCTCCTCAGTGTTCAGCTGCACATGGAAGGCAATCTATGGATGTTAGATGAGGTGTGTGTTTAGGGCAGTTTCCTTGAGAAGGATAAAAACTCACCTTTAGTGTGGGTAGTGCAGCATTTTTTTCAGACATTTGTTTGGCTAAAATGCCGAAATTTTGCAAAGCACCTTTGACTATTACAGCTATTTAAGACTTAAGGCTGGTAAGTGAAGTAATTCTCATTATTCATCTATTTCAGATTGGCTTGTTGCTTGCCAGAAGTAGAAATGTTGTTCGTGTCACTCCTGGTATTAATGTCAACGTAAGAATCTTCAGTTTCACTAAATACTACCTGGGTGGAATTCCATCTTCTCTACGGGAACGGTAAGCTACTATAAAAAGACTATAATATACAGCCTTTTTATGGGGCTTTCAACTAAATACTTTCCTTGGGTGAATTTTTCAGATTGTATAATGTGTGTCTTATGTGATTTGAAAATCACGAGTTTACAATACGTGATAATAAGCTGTGATTTTTGGCTAACGTTGGGTTCTTTGTTGGAGTGTGCCCCGATGAAAGATTTGATCAGCATTAAGCACATGTGTGCAATAAAGATTGCTTTTATTTTTCTATTTCTTATTTTATGGTCAACATTTATAGGCTATTATATTGGTGAATCCTTTGAAATAGCAGGTTAATGAATTCTTTTTCTCCTCCACTCCCTGAAACCAGCTTTAATATATCTACACCTCCATTCCGGGGCTGCATGAAGAACATTAAAATCCTTGGGGCATCTGTTGTTTTTGATGAGACCATCGGTGTCAGCAAGAAATGTTCAGATGACTGGAAGGTAACTAACCCAATTGCTTTTATAAACTTTGCTAGGCATAAAATTCATGACCGAAAGTGATCGCTAGATCCTAGAGTCTGATTCAGTTATAAAACTATATTTTACTTACTTACATGAAGTCATTACTTATATTTGGTTAACATGTGATGATAATGAAGAGCCACAGATTAGTATGAAAATAAGAAAGGAGAAACCACTCTTTGGTACTTTATTCAAGCACATAGTCTACCACGGGACAATATGATGTTTCATTGTTGGCTTAACCAATACTATGTGGAGATGAAAATTACCCTACTGCTTCTATTTACTGCTGTTTACATGGTGCACAATTGCATTTGCCCTACTATAGCATGGCACAGAAAGTTTGCGTTCACTTTCTTTCCGTCTGTGACCTCTAAACCTTTCACACAGCAATTTGATTGCAGGCTATTTCCCTATGCAGAGGGTCTGCCCTTCATTCTCTGTTCATATCTGTATAACTTGTCATGTATTAGAAAGCTTTTTGTTCAAAAGGATTCAGGTATACTCTGTGCCATGACTCCCACAGCTTCAAGTATACATGTCCCTCTTCACATCTCTGTACCTACAAGGTATTTCTCCAGCTGCTCACTTTGATGCTTCTGGTTGTGAAACCTTATAAAACTGTCCTGTCAATGCAAACAGAAGAGACAAACAATGTATTATACTCAGCCGGCCTCATCTGCCTTTAGAGTTGCTCAGATCATGAGTAATTCCAGCGAAGCCAATTTAGTCAATCTGTCTGTACAGAAATACCGAGCTTTCAGATTACCTTCTGTTTGGTTTTGACTGAAATCAATCACAATTATGTTGGGTAGGGCAGTTATTGTCCTGTGTTATCGTTTCTCCAGACTACAAGGAAAATCACCGAGAGCACTCTTACCTCTTTTTCAGATTGTCAGATCTGCAGCTTTCTCCGGAGCGGGAACACTGAGCCTGAATTCAGCAGGTTTCCAATTTCCCAGAGATTTCCAAGTCAGCTTTGGCTTTCGCACTATGACATCAACTGGGACACTCTTAAGTTACAGTGTATGAGTATGAATCCTGTTTATCTTAGAATATGCGTTTGTGTTTTGTTTCTTGATCAGTCATATGTGTTTATGACCATGTCAGTTCTGGCATCACAAATCAGTCTCTTGAAAATGGCACCTTGCATACAACAGACCAAAGAAACAGCCTTACGATTGCTCTCCCAAACCAATACTTTGTTTTATGAGAAACAGAGCTTTGAATTTCAGCCTTCTGTAACGAAGCAGTGCATGCCCCATAACACCATCATCCCAGTACCAGAAGTGTTGCTTAACATAATCTGCTGGAAATTTTCTGAGGAAAAACTGGCTTTCTGTTCAAAATCTTACTGTGATCAAATATTCAGTGGAAAAGGGCTGATTTGGGCTATATTTCCTCAGGAAGCAGGGAGGTTGAATCAAACCCCCATTCTTGCTAGCTGGAGGAGCTGATGATGAGAAGCGAGTGCAGATCAGGTGCTTGAGAAGTGGAGAATCAAATCCCCTATTCTTTGTCAAAAACTGTTTAAACAAGAAGTGTAAATAACTATCAGTCTTCAAGGTGCAAGGATATTCTACAACAGGCACTATGCAATTTGTAAAGAATGGGAGTAAAGTTTGGTAATAGATTCCCTGAGAAATGTGTTTTAGGATAGGTTGATATATTTCCACAAGGCAATGTAAGATACAGACAACCCAGAAAAAAGCCACACTACCCCATTCTTACCACAGAGAGCTGTATTAATGGCAACGTCAGGGAGAACTGAAGGAACTTGCATTTATTGATCATTTTGTGGGATTCTTTTTTTAGCCTAATATTCTTCTTATCTTCCTGAGACCTGGCTCTGTAGTTGTAAGGATGGGAGAAACAGAAAACAAACTGGACAAGAAATATGAAGATGGGTCAATCCATTATGTGACAGTCATAAAAAATGGTGACACGTGAGTTCAGTTCTTTATCTGATTGTTTAATTTTGTAGCTGAAGAAAGATTAAGATTTTGTGTGGGTTGTTCTTTGGGCACGCAGCTAAAAATGGCCTGTATTAAGAAAGGATAATGAAATAATGAAGGAGTTATTTGGCCTGTGAATTTGCATGTTAGTACCTTCTAATTTTCAGCTGTGCATCAGTACAGATGTCTTTTTGTGTGTACTCTGTGATTTTTTCCTGCTTGACAAGCCTGAGCTTTGGAGCTCTCTTCCCATAGCCTTTACATGTGTCATTGTGAGTTATAAATCTACCCAGCCCAGGTGATTAAAAGCCCAGGGAAGAGGGTAATAATTGTCTTTCTTCTCGGGAGTTAAATAAAGTTTCCTGAAAAGCTTCTAAATCATACTGATTTTTGAGGATCATATAAAACTGTTTGCTCAAGAAGAAAGTTTTCAGAGATTATCTCTAAGCTAGGCTAATTATAGCTTTCAATATTTTCTGTAGTAGCTGTTGCTAACATCTCAAGTGCATTTTGATATGAACAATGAAATCTGTCCCATCACTGGCAATGGGAGTTTTTTCATGAATTTCTGTGAGATCATAACCCTAGCACTGAAAGTCTAGCTTCAACTTTGCTAAATATCTACCACTGAGAAGCCAGGTGATTCCACAGAAGTCAGGAAGCACATACTGATGTAAAAATTCCAGCAATCAGGCAATTCTATTGCATTATTAGAATGTAACAGGGGGACGCCTCTCAAATACCTCTCCTTTTTCATTCTTTCATTTACTCTTCTTCGGATTTTGTGCTTACTTGTGTTAACATTGTTTCAGACTAAGGCTGCTGGTTGATGATGAGCCTGTGACAATGACTGTTGGCGATTCAGGACGACAGACATTAATCCAGCCTATAAGATTTGGTGGAAATGATTTTGAAGGTTGCATCTCAAACATCTTTATAGAAAGGTATTTGGCCTAGAAAGATCTTCAGTTTCAGGCATTTTGATCTGCTTTCCTTTTTGATCATATAAAGATTATTTTTTGCTAAATTGCTTTTCTTTCATATACATGAAGTCTTCATTAATACATAACTTTGCCCCAAATATGTTTTATTCAGACAGATCACACATAGTATCAAGTTATGATGAAATCAATTGTTCAGATATAATGGAATTTTAAGCTGAATTATATGTGTTTAATAGTCTTTTACTCAAAGAATAAACTTAGTATAGTGAATTGACCATGTCCCACCCTAGATTTTGTCTTTATAACCACACAGGAGCCAGGTAATGAATGAGCAAAGCTTACAGAGAAGTCCAGAACAGTTCCACAAAGAAATGGAGCAGATGTCTGATTTATGTTCTCTCTTTTTCACATATGTTTATCTGCTTATTAGAGATATCTTACAGGTGACATTTAGGAGAGAAATTTGGCATTAACTTATTATTTAAGTAAAAGCATTTCTTCAATCACAAATGTTCTCCCAATGGGACTTTGTTTCAGCTGTTCATCGATGTTTGAGCATTCATCAAATGTTTGATGAATGTTTATACATGTGTGGCTTTACAAAAAGTAATGCATTTTGATTTGGTTAAATCTTTTAAAGTTTGAACAGGACCCTGTAAGACAATGAAGCGCATTAACCTCCCTGTCAAAAGCCAAACTTGGAGAGTAGCTTTCAATACAAAAATGAAAATTATTAGCTGGACAATTTATACTATCGCTAGTGTGATCAAGTGAAGGGAGAACTGAAATGGATTTCAAGAAACCTAGGTTCTGCTCCCAGATCATCTTCTTAGAGAAATCAATGGGCAAGAAGCCTCACTGATTTTTCTCTGTTGTAAAGTGTATTGTAGCTTACGGATTAAAGATACTCTGTAAGACCTACAAAATGATACAAGAATTCTTTTTACACAATTGCTTTTGACAGTCTTTCTGATAATTTGGCTATAATAGCGGAGCTGCGTATCATGTTGAGATAGACTTTACCCCTTGACAAATCTCAGTAGAACATCTTAGTGAGGAGAGAGTGGTTGAGTTGGCAGGACTTGATTTCTCTCTCTTTTTTTCTTGATCTGCCACTGGCAATTCACATATTAACCAGCGAAGTTTTGCAGTCTTACCCAGAATCTTATTCAACCAAGGCTGCTGTCATTCTTTCCGCTTTTCTCAATGGCCACACACTTTTTACCCAAACCATCCTAAAAAAATATTTTGAAGAAAAACTGAAATCAACTCTAATGGGAGGAGGTGAAAATTGGTACTTCAGCATCAGGTCACTGAGAAATCTATACTGTACAGAGAGCAGTTGTACAGTATGTTGCTGAATCTGTTGAAGAAAAGGAGTGGTATGTTAAAGCACTTGCTGTTCTTACCATTGTAGGGCAGGTCAGCTCCCCGAGGTTCAAAAGCTTGCCACCAATACAAAAACCTTGAACCAATGCTGCTGCAAGAATTCAGTAATTCTGTCACGTTTAAGATGCTCAAGGTATGTTTATTTTTACAGTCTTCTCCTCTCCATATAGATACTGAGGTTTCGTTTGCACAACTGTGGTTTATAGGACTGAGAAACTTCAATTCTGTCTTCCACTGCAGAATGAAAAATACCTTGGTTCTCTAACCGATGCCGAACTGCAGCAGGACCAGCAAAGCTTGGTCTTGTTAAATGTCGCTCAGTTAAACGTCGATACTGGAGCTTATCTGTTTGGAAACACTCCCAACAGTTTTGTGTCATACGCGTTTTCCCCAGTGTACCCCACAGACAGGTAATGCAAATTTTCTGTTCACCTCACTTTATTCTTAAATGCTGCTTGAATCTTTATGTGCTAAGAGCTAGGTTTGCTTCTTGCTAGTATCTTTGCGTGGAACAAAAGAATGGTTCTAAAGATTCAGGATTTTTTTTCTTAGTTAACATTTTCCCAAACAAAAGCAGTATGATTGACTTTGATGGGGTCAACCACTATAGTACATACTGATGCCAGCTCCTGAATCTGAATATGCCAACTTTCATCCACATTTAGAAATGGAAAGAATGTCGAGCAGTGATTCTACCCAAAAGCTATTCTGGATTTCCTGGGTGGAGCTTCACTGGCATTTTTCTCAAGAGCAGAAAGGTACAGGAATTTACAAAATAGGCCTACATTTGAATGTGCTTTCTTTCCACTATAGGTTACATTTTTCTGTAGATGTACGGACTCGATCATCAAGAGGTTTAATTTTTTTTGTGGAGGAGGGATTTGAGAACTCCTACCTGGCTCTCCGCATTTCAAAAGGACGTTTTGTCTTTTCACTTGTGTCTGGAGGAAAACGAATCAAGATCAGAACAGACACTAAGTACAATGATGGTGAATGGCACACGGTAGGTAACACGGCATGGGAACCACGGCTGAGCACAGCTGGCATTCCGCAGGCGCAGCCGACCTGCCCCCTCAGTCGCTGGGCAGGGCTGGAAGGAGCGACACTGTTCCTTTTGGGCACCTGAAGTTAATTCATGTGGCTGAATTTTCATGTGGTTGTCAGGTATCTTGGGAGAGAGCTCTTAGTGACCTAAGGTCCTAACATGGTATTTTCAGCTTAAATATTTCAAAAGTACTTTGTTAAAGAGAAGTTCTCCAGGAGGGATCATTGACATACCAGAGATGGTGACATGTAGGTGTAGCAGGCAGCGCTCTGATTTTTTTGCCACATGCAGAGAGCTGATGCAATTATCCCAAACGTAGACTGTGGCAAGGGTGACCAGAAGGGATCTCTGCAAGGCTGAATGATCGAGGGAGGTGCAAGGTGCTCCTGCCATCTTGTTACTTGATGGAAGCATTTTGTTTATCTACTTCCAGTTCACGTTTTGCTTGTTTCAGACTAGACAGAAAAGGATACTCTTGCTTTAAAGCTGTACTGTGTCTGATTAATTTTCTAAAATCACCTTCTGCTCTTTGGAGCACGAGCTCCAGTGTCTTTCCCCGGGCTCGGGATTTCTCACTCTGTTATGTCTGCTCCCGGCGAAGGTCGTATTCGGGAGACATGGGAAGAACATCCGTCTTGTTGTCGATGGGCTCAGGGCCCAGCATGGCAGACTGGGAACAAACTCCGCCCTCAGCATTAAGGCACCGATCTACCTGGGAGGGCTGCCATCCCTGAAGCACCAGGTAAGGCATGGGTGCAGCCAGCCCTGCGCGTGCGCTCCCGCACTCCCCGTGCTGCCTCCGTTGCATGTGAAATTATTAGTGTGCTGATGTTCCATGGTGAAAGGGTGTGGGGGTATTTCCAAGTACTGACCCAGCACCGCTTGTGCTGCTTGGTGTCTGTAGCTGCTCATTGTAGGTTTCTTCCTCAGCTGCGCACACGGCTGTCGGCGGGATCCTTGTTTCCAATGTGTTGTTGAGACGCTGGTGATAAAAATGAAAACTGCACATGGTTTAAGAAACTGAAAAGGCCAAAGTCACATTTGTTAATTCCAGGGATACAGTCTTCCAATAGAATATGTATTTTAATGGGTTTAATGATACTCAGTAGAGGAGCAAAGGAATCTTTTACATTAAGGAATTATGAATGTAAAACCTGATTTTAATCTGGAATACTTGACCCTGTTACTTTAAAAAAGGACAGTTAATCATGCAAGGCTTTTTATAAAGTCAGAGTTGAATGCACAGTCTCTTAAGAAAGGAAAGGTATATCTGAGATCTCACAACTCCTGCTGTGTTGTCTGTTTGACACATCATCGGGAAGCAACTGCTTTGCATGTAGGATCTGTGTGAACTCAAAATAGCTGTTATTTTCATGTTTTAAGATGTTTGTTTTAATTGCAGGATATGTTTTCAGTGCATCAGAGACAGATTTTAGATGCCCTTAAAGATAGCTGGCTTTCTACAGTCAAACTATAAAAAGAAATGCATGATGTTCTCACTAAAAAGATTGTCATCATGCTTTAGTATTCATGTTTTGAAATACGCTTTCAGATTATGCCAGTGAACAGTTTCAAAGGTTGCCTGAGGAATTTTAAGATGAATGGAAAAGCCATGAATACACCTCAGCAAAGAAATGGTGTACTTCCCTGCCTGGATGTCCCCATGGAGACTGGGATTTATTTCTTTAATGAAGGAGGGTATATCACCATTGGTAAGTCCGGGAGAGATTATGTTATATGGAATTATGTCTTAAACGTGCATATACAAGGATTTTTTTTTTTTTTGCATGTTCTTCCAGTTATCTTCTATGGTCCTTCCTTTACCCACTGTTTATTCCTCTACAGATCATTTAATGATGGGCTTGGATTTTACAATTACATTTACTGTTCGACCAAGGAGCTCAACAAGTGTCCTCCTCCATTCTGGAAGCGGGCAAGACAACTACCTGACTGTTTACCTAGACGGAGGAAAAGTAAGTTTTACAGGCTCTGTTTTTTCCATTGCAGTTGTATTGCCAACATTCGGCAGAGAAAATTCTGACCTTGAATACTGCACTTGCTTATTAGAATGCATATCTATAGATTTAACATTAAACAACTTCTTCATGTGGTTCCTCCAATGCTTTAACACTATCCTACAGAAATTGGAGCATGAAGCCTCTCTCTGTGCCTGCCTAAGGCACTTTCTGTGTGCGCACACTGCTGGGCGCCTGATCCTTCACAGCGGTCAGGAGGAGGCCACAGGCTTCATCTCCCTGGAGTTCTTAGCACTTACAAACCCCCCCAGAGGCCACAGCACTCCGTGTTTATTCCCACTTCTTTAGTCATCATTTGGCTAAAGTACTGATGCAGTTCCAGTACACAACTTCAGCTGTCTTGCTTCGTTTTAGTATCTTTGCCTCTAGCTGAGGGGTAGTAACTGTGGTTCTTATCACTGTTGCTTTTTCATAACATTACTGTTTCAGAGTGTGAGTCCTGAACCAAAACCCCTGTGTGCTCTCTGCTGCCGAGGCATCCCAGGAAAAGCTAGTCTGTGCTCTACAGAGACTCCTCTGGTCTCGAGACCGGCCTGTGTCCCCCATAACAGCAGTCAGGGTCAGCTTTACCTCTTGCTCCCCAGCCACAGCTGCCCCTTCCTGGACATCACTGGGGCAGACACCAGTGAACTGGCCTAGGGACAGACATAACTGTGTGTTGTTGCTGAAGTTGGTTTCACTCAGAACACTCATCTGGTTCAAGGCACGATGAGTAAACAGAGGCAGGAGCATCAGCACCTGGGGATTCCTTAAGAGCAAGAGCTCTCTCTTCAGTAGGAACTTGGATTCAGGCTCTGTGTGTGTGGACAGAAATCAACAGGATGGAATAAAAGTTCAATGAGCCTCATAGGAAGTGGATTGAGCATGTCTGTCACCTGGCCATTATCAAGCTTGCTGTAAGCAGCACAGCCAAAAAGAATTTGAAAGGAAGATGTTGAAGAGAAATAATGTGTTCAAAAGGAATTAGCATTATTTTGTAAGACTGAGGGGAAGAGAGACAAAAACATTCATTTATGCCTGTAGAATTTATAAATGTTCCCCCCCTTGGTTTTTTAAAATTTTTGTTTTTTTTTTTTTTTTTTTTTTTTTTTTTTTTACTATGGTACTACGGTACACTAAAAGGAAATTGTTTTACAGCTTGTTGCTGCTGGAAATAATGGGGCTGGCAAGTTTGAGACCTCAGTCACGGCAGGGCAGTCTCTGCATGATGGGCAGTGGCACACGGTCACAGGTAGGTGCATCTTTGAGAGCCCGAAAGGCACACAGCCTGGCATACCCAGCGTTCTCCTAACCATTTCACTTCTGTTTATTCTGAAAATGCTCTTTAGAACAAGTGTCCTGTGCTAATTCAGGGCATTATAGAAGAGCAGGACGGGCAGGGAGATTATTTAGACCCAGAGTATCTAGATGTCAGTCTGCTTTTGAATGAGAATAAAATATATTTTTCCTGTGAATTACATTTTGACATAGACATGTCTTAAAATAGTGTCCTGTCTGGTGAGTTCTTCAGCAGAGTAGAGAAAGTGTCCTCACTGACCTGTTTCTTCACAGTCTCTCGGAAGGAAAGCACGCTGCAGCTGGAGGTGGGCGCTCACAGGAACTCCACCGCTGCGCTCGCTCCCCTTCTGCCCAGACACGGGCGCCAGCCGCTCCACCTGGGCGGAATCCCAGGTAATACCGTTGCTGCTCACTTCTTCAGTTATCTGCTGCCTTTTTATTCCTTGCCAGGAATTCCCCTACAAGCGTGGAGCCCTGCATCATTCCTTCTCCGCTCTTAACAGCTTCTTTTTGATAGAGACTCAGATGCTGTCTAGCTAGCCGGTCGGGCAGTGCAGTAGGAGCAGGACTGTACAGAGAATGAGGTGGGAATTGCTAAGGGCCCCGCACGTGCACTGGGCGTGTTTAGGGAGCTTTCCTAAAAGGAGAAAGCTCCCTTTCCTTAGGGAGCTGAGCTCCAGTTGGCTGAGCTCTGTCAGAAGAGCTGGCCGCATCACGGCCTCAGAAGTGCTAGGGCTCGGTGTCCTAGTCTGTGCTGAGGTGACCCACGGGAATGGGAAGTGATGCTCCTACTGAGAGTTCTCCCTCAGATGGGAAGCACGGGAGAATCCAAATGCATGGGAGGTGTTTCTGCTCCTAAGGCAGATCATGAGAAAAAGGTCCTCAAGGCGAAAGAAGTCTGAAGAACAACAGACTCTGGTCAAATCCTGTCATATTTGGGCCAAGTCAGGATAAATAAATTTATGGAAAAATATTCTAAGTATTTTACATGTAGTAGAAAATAGTTCACCGTCTCTTGAGATGTTTGTTTCCTACTACTTTTAATAGAAAAGATTAAAGATCTAAGAGTAATTATCAAAACATTGCAAGTTTTGCAGTGATTAACATTCTTTAAAATCATTCTTGTTATTAATGTGATCTTTTTACTTTGTTTTACATAGCAAATTTGGCCATGCCATGGCTTCCAGTGAAAGATCCATTCATTGGCTGTCTTCGGAATATTATCCTAAATGACAAACCTGTCTCCCCTAGAAGAATTTCCGAGGTTCATGGTGCTGTGAGTTTGCAGGGATGCCCTGCCGAGTAACTTTCCTGTTACCCTGCTCATGCGTGCGTCAGATTGGATCTGCTGAAGGACTCTGTGGATTCCTGCACCGTGGGCTCCCGTTTCCTGACCGCTGCGTTGCTGACGTCGGGCTGATCCTTCCGAATGGCTGGTGAGCAAATGCAGCCTCTGCACGTGGGCTGCGCCTGTATTCGGTTTGGTAAACTCCCTGTTAAATGTTACTGGTTTCCAAGCTAATCCACTGGGTCCTTTGAAGACAGATGCCTAAAATAAAATAATAAAAAAAGGCTTGTATATATACACCTACTGGGCCAAATTTTACTCTCACCTGTACCAGCATAATATCAAGTAACTCCCTTGTCTTAATTATAGAAATTTGCCTTAATGCTGGTCATCTTGAGAGCAAATTTGATCCACTAGTATAAAGAATTTTTATAAAATAAATATCTCTTTGGAGTGATGAACAGAATGTTTATACAGAAATGTACATTAATGTTAAAAAGTAATAATAATAATATAAGTGGAGTTTGAAGCACTTTAAGGAGTGAAACTCTGGGAGTTTGTTACAATACTAGGAATTTGGGGGCCAAATAAATGCAGTATGATCTGTAAACTGTCCCTTCTTGTTTGGTTATTTTAATCGGCTTGGGTTTTTCTTTCTTTCTGCGCGTTTTTACCCGCAACTAAACTCTGCTTGCTTTGTGCAAATGTTTATCTGAATATGCAGGAGTCTGTTGTCTCTGCTTGTTAGGATTTGGTTACACAAAAGCCTCTGGAAGAGGATAATTTTCCTTGTAAGCTGCAGAGCCACCATCACGACCCATGGACGACCACCGCTTTGTGCTTTATTTTCCTGGATGGAAGGGCTGGCCCGAGCAGCCCTGGCTCCGTTTCTCCTCCAGGAGCAGCCTGTCGGTGCTGCTTTCCTGCCCTTCCGGCCTCTCTCCTGTCAGACCAGACCTCCTGAGGCGGCAGGACGCGCAGAGCTCCCTCCCGCCCGGCCCCTCTTGGCACCCGTCTTGCCTGGGCCTCCTCGCCCAGGGCCCAGCATTATCCTCAGGGATGGGAAGCTTGGAAGGAGCTGCTGGCTGCATTATCAGGAGGAGCTGATAGGTCGATAGCCCTTATGGCCTGGGCGTTAATTCCTTATTCAGCCTTGCAGCTTTGAGTCCCTGTGATGGCAAAGCGGTCGGGAAGCTGCTGCCCCCATGCTCGGGTGAGGGGCCCTTGCACCCGCCTGGCCTTGGAGAGGGTCTTTGCAGGTGGTGACAACGGGGCCCTCCCTGTGCGCAGCGCCGCCGGCCTTTGCAGCGTTGCCAAAACACAGGGGAAAAAAGTATAAAGACTTAAGTAACAGTGTTTAATCACAACAAGCCAGCATTAATTCCAGTACGATCCTAAAACATAACACCACCACTAACAAAAGTGTTGCTGAGTCTCTCTTTTTCGGTTTGGGGTTGTTTTCAGGTTGTTGAGTCATGTTGTTTCCATAGTCTGGTGTCACACGTTGTTGAGAAACAGAGGAATCTACATCAGGCTGATAAACACTTACTAAAAGGCTTTTTTATGCACAGAAATGCAGTGGAAAATCTTTACCTGAAGAATGAAGTTGTCTTGTTTCGATTAGTCTGACAAACTCTTGTTAAAGAAATCCACATGGGCACCGAACTACATCACATGTATGGCCCGATGTGTGCCTCAGACACCCTGAATGTTCTCACAGGAAAACATCTGCTGGAAAACAAGAGCCTTGGTTTCTCCCCTTGACTTGAAAAACTTGAATGGATGGGAGACAGAATTCAAGCTCTAAAGAGCCCTTCTGTTCAGGTCTACCAGGAAAGGTATTTGACAGAGTGAAAATAAAATCCCCCCAGTACATTTTCTAATGAACAAAAAAAGTGAACAACTATGATGAAAAGACAAGTGAATGAGCAGAAGCAATGAGGGGCACTTAGTGCATACCTAGCCAGTTTTTTTCGTTGTTACAAGTAATACTTCCAAGGCTTTTGTCACTCTAGTGGTGGCATTTGTAGGTAACTGCCACGATAATCCTCCTCTGTTGGTTATTTCAGAGAGACATCCAAATCTATCCATTCTGGTATCACAATAAAAGTAAAACTTTCCATCAGGAGAGGCTTTACCTGTATTTTTTTAATTATTATTCTGTAGTCTTCTTTACTGTTTGCCTCAAGCCTTGAAGTACTGCTAATACTGTGTTCAACAGTGAAAGCTCTTAACTTTGGCCACCCTTTCCCAGCCTGCGTTATCACTATTCAAGGGAGCAAAGATACCACAGTTTGTATTTTGGAACAGGGTCATTCATTTTATAATTAAAAATAGTAACCAAAGCCACTGCACATGCTAATGCCTCTTGGTTAACTTCTGCTCTATTTTTTGTACCTCAAGAGAGTCAAGCTTCTGAGAAAGGTTTGGAAATGCTTGGTGAAAAATATCAAATGCAGTGTTCAGTAAACTCAGCATGTATGTTTAGATTGTCATGAATGGCTGAATCTCCAAACAATTATATAAGGAAGATTTTTCTAAGCCACATTTGTTTCCCAATGCCAAGCCTCTCTCTCATCTATTTAAGTATCAAGGGCAAAGAGTTCTGCCTCAAATTAATTTGGATTAGATTTAATAGGATAAAGATTTGAGGTGGATGACACCAAGGTCCGTGAGTTCCCATTTATTGCAGCTACAAACACAGCCAGATTATAATGGGAGCTGAAAGGGAGCTAATAAGCCTAACACTGAGAATTGCAGGCAAATAAAACAGAATAGATCGTGGGCATTGTAGAAAGAAATACACAAGCACTGTGGAAAGCAGCAGAAGATATGCAAGGAAAACATTTTTCATTTTACTTTCTGCTTCTAAATGATACTGCTACTTAAGTCTCAACCAACAAAAGCTCCAAGGAAAGCTGCTTCACCGCATCCCCTTATCTGTGCCTGGAGGTCTGGTCTTTTGTTACTGTAGAGCTTTCATGTAAATGCAGAGCTCTCTTATCCCTTCATTGCTTTCAGCAGCAAAATGAATCGGGTGGGTCAGTTTTCTCCAGTTTTGTAAGGATCTGTTTGGGTTCATCCCTGAGTGGCTTCGCTTCAGCCCTTCCCCCGGTAGCAGCCTTGGATCTTCAGTGCAATTTGTTTTTATGCTCCCCTTTGCTTCCTTTTTGCCCCTCATAAAGAGCAGAGTAGCCTGGAAAACGTGGTCTCAGCGAGTCCTGCGCGACGGCTTTGTGATGGACTATTGCTCTGCTTTTTGCCTCTTACTGTTTTCTTTGTGCTTTCCTCATTTGACAAACTGCTGCATCCTACCCCGGTGCTGCAAGGAAGCTCAGGGCACAATGGTCCAGCCTTCTGTAAATCTGTATTTTCTAAAGATACATTAAATGGATGTCCCTGGCAGAAGGAAGCACTTCACGCTGTTAAATGGGAGCGCGCCACGATACAGGGCGCAGCCTCCGAAGGCCCTGGGGCTGGAAGGCGGGAGCAGAGCCGCGCCGTGCGCAGCGGGGCCGCACGAGGCTGCTCACAGCAGCGCTGCAGCGCGGCACCCGCAGCGCGGCACGTGGGGCCGCTGCCCCCCCCCTGCCGCGGCAGCGCGGCGAGCAGCGGGTCACCCCGGCGCAGGAATCCCAGGGAAGAGCGCAGGAACAGGCTGTCGCTGTTGGAATTTGCATCCAGAAAGAGCTGTTTGGAGATCGGCTTTCTGAGGCTTGAAGAAAGCGGTTGGAGAAAGGTGGAGAAAGTAGTTGTAAAGGATAGCGATATTAACAGCTCTGTGCCCAAGTCTTGCAGCTACAGTTTTAGTTAACACTGTGTTAATAATGTAATGAGCCATGAGCCAATGAACCATGAATGTATTCCTTGGTATATTGGGTTACTATTCTTGTGGAATAGCAGCTGCCATAAATATCAATTCTAGCAGCTTCTGCTCACTTTCTGGCCAAAATCACTGGCTGGAAGCTACAAACGTGAAGAGTTAGTCAAAGGCACAGACAGCAGTTCCTCTGGCTAAGACGTGGATTTTAGCTAATAAAATTTAGCTGTGACAACAAGGTGTGCAGTAATGAGACTGCAGCCTTCCCTTTGCTGTGTTCAGCTAAGGTGATGATGTACCCTTGGGGACAGAGTAACCTGAGTATTAAAGAAGCTAAAGGCGATCTGGGCAATTCTCCAAGAAAATCTGTAGGCGTCAACCAGAGTTCAGTGGCTTAGTGGAAAGCTCTAACCATTTAACAGGACTTTCATTTATGCACTTTAGTAAAACCTGCAGCAAATTTTACATAAGTTTTATATATCCTAGGATACTGCCAAGGTTTATAAGGATTTTTTCTTGAAGAATAGAAGTGTAATGCAAGAAAGCAGGACACGGTCTCCGGGAGACCTAAGATAACCCTCCCTGTGTACATTTACGTAACTGCAAGCTCTGCCCAATGCAGATGGTTTTTGCACTAACGAAGCGGGGAACAAGGAGATGGAGCCAGCGCAGCTCTCGCACGGACCCGTACGAGCGGTGCAGGCAGCGCCGGCGAGCGGCCCGAGTGCCTGCAAGGGGCAAGTGTGCGACGAGCAAACCCGCACTGTGAAGTGGCAAGGTGCAGAAACTCGGATCCTGGTAACTTGTGGTGCCATGTTAGAGGGAGACAACGCTCCCGCTCCCGAGTCACGCAGGAAGACGTGTGCCCGTTGAACCTCCAGGTACTGCACTGACCGGGGGAGATAGAGCGACCTGACATCGTGTGGGTACTCAGGACAAATTTAATTCAAAACAGACGCTGCAAAACCACCGATAATCATCCTGATTATTTAATTAAAAAGCAGTGAATAGGTTAATCTTCCCAAGAGACACTGCAGTGCCATCAGAGAGAATAAAAGCCAGGTGCATGATTGGCATAAATCAACATTGCTCCATTGATGTCTCCTCAGAGCAGAGTTACGGAGGAAAGGAGCTGGTCGTGCCCTCATAGCCTATTGCTTTTAAATGCTGGGAGCACAAAGTACAGCTCTTCTTATGAAAAAAATCTCTTTGCTGCAAAGTGTTAAAATAAAGAAGGTTTGATTCACTTCCTGTGAAAAAAATGCAACATTCTTTTATCAGCACAAAACTGCACAGGGAACAGGCACCTAGAGGGATGGATAGAAAGAAAAGAAAGATTTTGTGGCTAAAGAAGGCACAGTAGATAAGCGGAAGCCGCAGAAGCCTTAATAGTGGCCAGAAAGAGGGAGAAATGTCCCAGTGCTGAGGGACCAGTGCAGGAGCCTTTGGGAGCAGCTTTGCCCAGGATGCAAATCTGTCCCCCCAGCCACAGGCTGCACCTGTGAGCTCCCAAATTCAGAGAAACATGAAAAAAAAGGGAGGGCCAGGCCAGGCCAGGCCCCTTTTTTCCCTTCTGTTAGCATTGCTTGCCACGGAAGAAGGGACCATCTGGGCCCCAGCGAGAGCCGCGCGCTCCCCGCTAGGGCGAACGGCGGCAGATGCTGTGACAGTGAATGGCAGAAACCGCTCGCGTTATCTATACTCTGAAAACAGCAGCTTGAGAAACTTATTTAGGCCCAGGGACCTGTGTGAGGACCCAGCTTTGCTCTTCACAGATGAGGAGGAACGTGCTGGTGTTTCATCAGGGAATCCCAATGTAGGTGTTTGGCACCGCGCTAGGAAAGCGCCGCTGGTGCCACGCAGCGCCCCACAGGTGTTGGCAGCTCTGGCACAGCTGTGCTTGTGGAGCACATTCCTCCGCCAAGTCCAGACAAAACTGTTAGGGCCTTTTACTATTCGGAGAGGCCAACTCCTTATTTTGTATTTGGGGTCCTCAGAGAGTTCAAAAACATGTGGGCTGCTGATTTTAAGCAAACTGACCGGGTAGGCATGGATTTGTGCTCACAGGAAAGCTCACCACGTCCGTGCGGGACTCGCAGCGGGGCTCTCACAGAGCTAATTCCCTGAGCATGGACGTGGCCTTGGCGACGCGCTGGTCCCAAGGATGATGTGACGGCCGCAGGAGCTGCCTGCGGAGACACCCTGAGCCGCAGGGCCAGCGGGGCTCAAGGCAGGGGGGAGAGAGAGAGGGGAGCCCTTCCCGCCTCCCACGCGAGGCAAGCGCGTCGTTACAAACGCGCGTCCCTCGCACTCGGGCCGTGGCAGCGCCCAGCGCCGCCGCTCTGCCCCTCACCACGGTGCTCCCACCGTGCTCGGGTCTGTAGCACCAGACCTGCCAGCTCCATTTCTCAGCTCATTTTTCAGTGTTGTGGTGCTACCGCAGGGAGAAACCTCTCCTGAAGCCACTGCTTTTGAGATGCGCCTGACAGATTGGTGGGCTCACGTATTTCTTCCTTCCCCCTTGCATCATGGAAAATAATATTTGTGAACTATTTTTGCTGCACTTTACATGATCTGAAGCTCAAGAACCTGCGGGGAAAATGTAGGCTGAACCCCAAAAGGAAGGCCTATAAAACCAGGAGATCTGTTTGTGTACATGCATGTGTGCTTCTGAGCCCTTCAAAAATAGGCAAGCGAAAGGATTATTAAAGGCCCCGATGGAAAGCAAGGAGAGAAACTGCATTTTATTTTAGAGGAGTGGAAGCCGGGTCAGCCGTAAGCTGCTCATTATTTCACTGAGCCCCAGGAGATAACGCACAGACTCCTGTCTTCACTTAATCTCATTCTGGAAGTGTCAGTGTCTGCTTGGACAAGCATCAGCTTCCAGTACCATCAGCTTTCTTAAATTATCTTTTAAATTAACTGTTGGATAAGGAAAAATAATCTCATCAAGTGACTGAGATATTTTGGTTTTATGTCCGCTTTATAGTTCTGAAAAAAAAAAAAAGGAAAGAATGTTACATGAATTGTCTACTCAAACACCTACGATGATAGAACAACAAATTAAGGCAAAGAAGGCAAAATGATCCGAGCCGGACTGGCTCTCCTGGCTGCTCCTTCTCAACAGCGCTGTGACCGGGGCGCACACACAAGCAACGCTGCTGGAATACGCACCAGGAGGCGGCTGTCCCTTCACCTCCCCTTTACACAAACAGCTGATGACTTTCCTCCTCCCCAGCTCTACCTTACAGGCTGCTTTCCTGAGCGCGCCGCAGCACCGTCCAGACCGCAGTGCGCACACCCGAGACGAAGAGCTGGCACCCAGGGACACAGACACTGGTGCCTGCAGGAGCCCCCGTCTTTCAACACGGTTTTAGGCTTTTTCTGTCTCCTGTCAGATGCTGCAGCCAGCGCTGCTTCCTCTACGTGGCCCTCGCCGGGTCTGTGTGCACAAGCCACACAAAGGGTTTTACGCGGCACCGGGCACCGTGTGCCAGGAGGCAGGAGCCAACCCTGAACACACAAGGCACGGAGATAACCAGGGACTAGGAAACCAGCAGCCAACGAAGCTGTCAGGCAAGGGGGGAGGCTCGCGGGCTTCGCCGGCAAACGCGCTGCTGCAGGGCTGCTCCGCAGGGAAGGCTGCTACACGGTTCGTACCCGCTGCAGAAAGTTGGGCCCAACCACAGCTGCCCCTTCCTCCCTTCGGGCCTCCCGGGTGTCTGTCCCAGCTGCTGCCCGGGCAGGTTGCGGGTATCTGCCAGCACCACGAACGTGAGGCCCTGCACAGCCTTCCCAGCCTCTCCTCCATCCTCGACCCACGCGCGTCGCCGTGTCTCGTGCCGGGAAAACTCGCTGCTGGCCTTCTCAGCACTCCGTTTTTTAGCAACCCATTTCCTGCTCTCAGGCCAAGGCAAAAAATAGAGGTGCAAGGAGCGCAGGCATCAAAATTGAAAAGCAAACATTGAGTCTAACCTGGCCCAAATGCAACCTCTGTAGCCCAGGGACCTTTCTATCTTTGTAGTGAAGGACTGAGGAATAAGTGAGTGAAAAACGTTAAAATGCTAAATATAAAGTACATTTAATGCCAGAAGTTGGAAATGGAAGTAGGAAAGTATGAATGTTGCTGACAAGTAATCTTTAAATAATCTCTATGCAGACTGCATTAAGCTGCTTGACACCTGTGAGAAAACGTTCATTGCTAAACTAGTAGAAGGAAGATAAGCCCTAGCAAAATAATATTACATTCCAAACACTGAAAAATATGTTCTGCATGGATTTTTTGATTATTTTAAAATACAAGGATGAGAGGGGCACTAATAAAGTGTGTGTTTACTGGGGCTAAAACATTCACTTGATAACCTATGGCTCTGCTGACCCCTCATTTTCTGTGAGCAGCTTGAAAGTACAAAGGTCCATCTTCAGTAATCTGGCAAATACATAATGTTACTGAAGACCAAATAGTCACAAATGCATCTAGGCTGTGGAATGGCTCTATGCCCAAATGAAAAATGCAGGAAAACTGGGGGGAAGCGCCAGGGCAGGTCTGCAGGAAGGAAAAGAAGTTTAAAAGTCATGGCCTGTTTGCACAAAGTCAAGGCAACTGGGTTGTTTTTTTTTTTCAAAACTGAGGACTTGTCCGGAATGACCCAGATGAACTTTGCTGTGACTTCCTGGTAAGGACTGGACCACGACCAGGTGATTTGTAGCAATCACTCTGGGCTTTGCATTTCATGCTCTCCGGCAATACTGTTTGGTTAAGAAGGCATTTTTATAACAAAATGCAGACCTGAAGTCTCTGAAGCCATCCCTCCAGAAGTAAAACACTTTGAATTGGCTTCTAAAAATACAAATAGGATGATTAGTTTGTGTGGAAGTTTTCCCAATTAATTTCCATGAAGCAGGCCAGCATGTGGCTGCTGCCTGAACAGCGCAGCTGTTAGTGTTTAGTACTTCAGTATTGCTTTGTTTGCTCTGAAATTGGGTGCATATGTTTGGCCAATAGCAAATCCTGAAAAAAAAAAAAAAAAACCAACACCAACAAAATGCTCTGCCATTTAGCACAGTTTAAATAGCAAAAATTACACACCTTCATATGCTTCAGTAAAAATAGCTCTGTGTGACTGCACATGGATTTATACCATTATAGGACTGATTAAATAGTGGATCCAGAGTGGCAGTCATAGAAATCACGGAATCATTATGGTTGGAAAGGACCTTCAAAATCATCGAGTCCAACAGTAAACCCATCACCACCAGGCCTGCTAAACCATGTCTACCATAAGCGCCTCATCTACGGGGTTCCTGAGCAGTGGCAGAGACGAGGACTCCACTACTCCCTTGGGCAGCCTGTACCAATGCTGCACCACTCCTTCCATAGAGAAATTTTTCCTAATATCCAAGCTGAACCTCCTCTGATGTAATTTGAGACCATTTCCTCTTGTCCTATCAGTAGTTACTCTGGAGAGGAGACTGAGCCCCACCTCACTACAAGCTCCTTTCAGGTAGTTGTAGAGAGGCAAAAATAAGAGTTGTTACCAAATACAGTTGGCACATGAGAAAAAAAAAAGAGCCATCAGAAGAGGTCAGCGTTTTATCCAAGAACGGTGAAAGGGTCAAAAGCCTCAATTTCAGGCTTCTTGGCATGGCTTGACAGCAGAGGCACATGAAGCCATGAAGGATACACACGCAGAGCTCTTGCCTGTTGGCAGAGCAGAGCACCGTGCTCATTCCACGTGCATGTCCTTGGGCTGGTGTCAGCCCCCAGGACAGCAATACATCCCGATGGGAGGGCGCAGAGAGCTGTGCTGAAGATGGGCTCTGCCGCGCAGCGCCTCGCCGCCGAGCGCAGCGGAGCACGCAGGACGGCGGCAGACGCAGAGCTCGCCACCCGCGGGTGTTTAAGGAAGGAGGCACAAGGGGCTGGCGCCCTGCGAAGCCCAGCAAAGCCCGACCGCTGCCTCCAAAGCGCAGAGTCTCCTGAGAAATGTGCTTGTGAGCGGAGCCGTTTTTATCCTTACAAAACACAGGGCACTCAGAAAGGGAAAATACTGCAATACTGCGTGTTCACTAGGCGCTCTGGGCATCGATGGCTAAGGGCTCTGAGAGCTCTCTGGAGCAGACGGCTGTGGCCTGGATGCTGAACCATTCGTGATCAGCGGTGAGGCCGCATCTGTAATTTAGCTGGGGTGGCAAATCCCCAAGAGGAATTTAAAATAATAGGCACTGATTCCGCAGCCTTGTGTCTGAGATTGAAAAAGCATGGGAGATGTCTCTACAATCTTAACTAATTTTCAAAATTCTCAAAAATGTATACATAAACAGTCATGCTTTCAGCAACATGGAGGGAAATAGAAAAGCTAATGCAATTCTGAAGGATTTTACTTCTCTCTACTCAAACGGGCACTGACTCTAAATCACTCATTTGCTAGTACTCTAATATTCTAAATCCACTGCTGAAATTTCATCTCTGCATTAAGAAGTATGAACTGTACCAGGCTCACTGAGGTTTTCCAGGACAGTGGTAGACTTCTAGAATAAAGCAAGTAAAAGGAAACACAGGGAAATCAGATTTAGGGGCACTCGGAGACAAAAGCAAGGGTTTAGGTTGTCTCCTCCAGACACAGTGGAGAATGGCTCTGGGACAACTGGGACCTAATTTAGATTGTAAAGAAGCAACACTCAAGGGAGAAAATAGCAATATGGGCCTTTTCTTGCTTTTAACTCTTTCCTCTCTGAGGCTTCAAGTAAATCAATAATGGTTTTATTTAATAATTTCTTTGCTGTGACTACATTGTTTTGGACACTGTAAATCGTGGAGTTTATAGTAAGGCTAAACTACAGCTAGTCTGTCAGAGGAAGAAAAAAAGATGAAACAAGCCTTTTGACTTAGGAACCAGTCTATGAATACAAGGACTTGCAGGACTTCCTGATCAGAAGTACAAACACAGGAGAAAAACTTGGAAAGCTTGTCAAAGGAGAGAGCAATTTAGTGCTCAGCGGCATAGGCTATCCTGAACTGTGGCACCAGTTCTAGTGAGCGTCTGTCAAGCAGAGGACCATATGTAATCAGAAATTAAATATATATATACATATATTCAGAGCTTTAGTGCACTGGAAGGTACATTCTTGCTGTATTAGTCTGTTGCCCTCTTCACTCAGATTTCCCCATCATCCTGGCCCGTTTCGGTGACCTGAACCAGCAGCACCACATCCTGCATGTGAATCAGACCAAGTCTAACGCATCACAAGTTCTTGCCCACCCTGATGTGGCAGGAGGCGAAACTCAGAGCGCTGCCAGTTTCAGAGCTGCTCTACAGAAAAGGGTTGACTGTTCCTAGCATTATAGGCGCTATAAAATTGCTGCTGCTGAGCTGTTAAAACCAAGCTGCAGATGTCACATGGCTTCTATGCTAGTGTTTAAGTGTGTTGCTTTTCCTTCTTCAGCCACTGAAATGCAATTTTATTCTGATAAATCTTTCTATAGACTTACAGTCATGTTTCTGGAGCACTGATTTAGCTACTCATGTCTTGAGTTTCAAAATTAATAGCTAGCTACTGATGGTCATAAAAACACGTTACAAGAAAAGCTTCTCAGTGCAAGCCCTGAAAGTAACTGGGTTCTAGCAAGAAAATCTCATAGATTTCTAGCTCCTAATGCAGGGCCAAAAACTGGAGAGGACACACAGCTCCACGACACTGACCATTCAGACACTGAGGCTAAGCAATAGGGTCTGGACTTGTAAAAATGGAGTAGATGTTTTACACAGGACTTGGCTCTTTGCTGCTGCTCACGAATGGTGCTTGGAGGTAGGAGTTACTCTCTCTTTTCCAGGGCACCTTACCCAGGTTCATTGCTTCGTGATCAAACCATTTCCATGTGATGAAGCATAAAACCAATGGCTCTACCATGAACCTGTGCTTCCAAAATCCCCCATAAGAGGCGATTTCCTGATTTTTTATCTAGCTAGTGCACGCAGCATCTTGCCCTCAGCTGAAACAGTGAATAAAGGCAGCGATACTGCAACTTGCCCCTTCCTTTCAGTGAGCTGCCAGAGCATCTGCAGCCCAAATATCCCAGACCACCTGCCATGGGGGAGAGCCCTCACTCTCTCTTCCCACAAGCTCTTGGAGGCTCCCGGACTTCGTAGGCAACCATGCTGCTCCGCAGACTCCCACCGCACGCTCCTGTGCGAGCACCTAGCGCTGCTCAGAAAGGCAAGAGGCAGAGGGCAGATCTCAGAGGGATCCTCGTGTTAGGCCCTCCTTGCCTTTCAAGAGGTGCAGCCTCAAGAAGGATTAGGCACAGCGTGTTTCCTTAGGCACGGCTGGATGTTCCCCTATGGCATATGCAGGAATGTTGCTACCAGATTCACTGCAGGACAGAGGTTTTCCTTGACAGGAAATCGGGGTTGCTGCTCTAAGTAGTGTGTGGTTTGATATGCTGTGAGAGGAGAAAAAAAAAAAAGGAGCCCAATTTCTTCATTTCCAGCAGAGCAGCTGTAGCTTTGCTCTAGCAGGCAGGAAGCAAGACTGGATTGCAAGCAGTTCCTTCTGCCTTTACCTAAACTGAAGGATGGAGAGTGTCTCCCAGCAAAGGGGGGCAATGTGCACTTTAACAAAGTGCTCTCTCAGTACAAAGGCTGTTTTGAGTTGGATGTGGGTATGGATGTAGTTATCTCTCCTTTTGGAGAGCATGATTAGGTTTTATCTGACTGGCTGATTTTGGAGCCTGCTCCACAGGCAACTTTGGGCTGCTGCTGGCAGAGGATGTGTCGTGGTGCATGGGGTAAATTCCTGCAAATGTGCCGCACTAGGTTAGAGGGAGTCTGCCATGGTGCACACAAAAAGCTTCAGTCTCTGCTACATGGTTCCATCACCAACTGAATCCACTGAAGAAACAACAAAAAAACCCCGAAAGCACTGCATGAGGAAAGCTGCATTGCAGGCATCAGTACCTTTTTTATGACTTTGCACTGAAGGCCGGGCTGCTGCAGCCTCAACTACCCCAAATAAAACAGAGTAGGTCTAGCAAAAACAAAACAAAACAAAAACAAAAAGCTCCCACCACCCAACCACGGAGGTGGTGGTGGGAGGGAGTACCTGAAACGGCCGGGGGCAGGGACAAAACTTTAAAGGCTGGGAGAGAAAATTAGGCGAGTGACCATAAACAACTCGCTACCCTGAGGGTAGCCAGGGGACGGCGGGCCCGGCCCCGGCTGGGCGGGAGGGCGCGGAAGGCGGCTGGGGGAAAACCGCCATCATCCTCCTCCGCCGCCAGCCATT
>NW_010576405.1:0-17250 GCF_000705375.1 Tinamus guttatus | reverse complement strand
CCCCCCCCCTGCGCGGGGGAACCGCGCGCCCGTGTCCTTCCTCCGCCCGTGGGAGTCCTCAGCAGCCCTGGGCATCGGGCAAGGCGGGACGTAACCTAGCTGTTTGTGAAGTGTTGGTTTAAGGAGCACTTACTGTGGTTTCCTTCCCTCCCCCGTTGGCTGCTATGCCACTGCTTTCCCTCACTACTGTGAAGTAGCCTAGGTGGTCAAAGTACGCAGTGCTTGTATTGAAGTAATAGGTCATCTTGTATAGGAATGCTGGGAATTGATATCACTGTTCACACCCTAAGTTGCATTTGGAAAATAGGAATCTTAATGGGTATGCAGCTCAAGGTTGTGGGTTTTTTTTTTCAGTTTTCGTATCTAACCTTCATATCAAACTCTTTTTCCTCGTGTATGTTCTTGTTCCTTTTTAGTTTTTAATCCAGAGGTATCTTTACGTTCAGTGCACTATTTAATGTTGGCCTTCAAATGCTGTCCGTGAGTAGTGGCTCTTAATTCCTTCATTGGATTGAGTGGTTTTACAAAGCACAGATTGATAATCATTGTCTTAGGGTAGACAGTTTTGTTTTGTTTTTCTTTAATATGCGAAAGTCTGCCTAGGCCATCCTTAAATCAATAAAGGGGTCTTCTTGCTGACCACTAGTATACCTTTGAGTTGCATGTTAGCTGTATGTTTAAAATCTCATGGAGAGGATATAGGAAAGTTTGTTTAACTGTGCCTAATTAGGACTTTAGAGAAATGTGTGGCAAGTTCAGTTCCCTCTTCCTGCGCCACATATTCCACCTCCTCCAAGTAGTTTTCTGTTTAATGCTTGTCTGGTATGTGTTCTTCCCTAAAAGGACTAAAGAAACACTATCATTTTTTTATTTTTTTATTTTTTTATTTTTTGCATACAGTCATAAATGAGTGTGCTTGTATCTCTGTGTGCTTGAAGTGTGACCTCTGTTACAGAAAGTGTTAATTATAGATCACTGCCTGGGCAGGTAGTTCAGCTCTGCTTCAGAAGTTTAATAGTCATCAAATGATTCTTGGAAATGAAGGGAGGAACAAAGGATCATTTTCTTACAGAAATCATTTAAGACTTTAAAGATCATTTGGAAACTCATTTATGCATCAAAACTTAAGTTTGATTAGTCATTCATTTGAGATGTTAAAATTGCTTCTTAGAAACTGTCATTGTACTTCTGCTTTTTTATTACTTATTTCATTTCCTTTTTTTGTTTGTTTGTTTTCTTTTTCATATGGCGCCTTGAGCTATTTTGTGAAAAACTAAATTCAAATCTATCCTGCTGTCTTTATGGGAAAATGCGCAATTTGATGAGCCTAATGACAACCGTTGTTCCAAAGTTGGTTGAATCTGCTTCTCTTCGCTGGTCTGCATTCTATGTCTTCCAAAAGACTGACTTAGGAGCTCAAAATCAGTCTACAAAGTGGTTGTAATTCAGTTCTTGAGGAAACTAGGATGGAAATGGCAACTTTTTTTTTTTTTTTTTTGAATAGGTATAACCATAACAGTATAGTCATGCTTTTGAAGAGTGGTGGAACACGGAACTGACTGGCTGTAGAGCCATCGTTTCTGTGCTGGGCGGAGGTGACTGTCTCATAGGGTTCAGAGTGTGTAGGTATCTGTTCAAAACCTCAAGAAGGCCGTTGAATGGGTCTGTTATGTGTCAGGTCACGCAAGTAGTTGCAACTGCATTGACTATTGCTGCAAACCAGCTAGTGTTTTGTCAGGTGAGACTTCTGCCTTGTTTTGTGTTGGTCTAATGTCAAGTGCAGTTTGTTATCAGGGTCTGAAAAATCAACTGCAATAACATCAGCATATGCCTGAGCTTTGTTTTTTGAAGAAGTCTAGATACTCAATGTATTTGTAATGACAACCTTCTGTTCCTAAATCAAATACAAACTGATAAAATAAGTTCATAAATTTGCAACGGACCCCACCGTTGTCTTTTGTTTTTGTCAGGTCACTATGGAATTTAACTCATACTCCAACTTCACAGATGTCAATCCTTCTGTTCTCTTTAAACAACACTAAAGTTGTCTTATTTTCGACTAGTTTAAATTTTGAGTACCTTTGCAAACTGAGAGAGAAGTTCTACATACCTAGAATGTAGGTATTGGAAATGGGGCCGAGAATCAGCCTGTGGGATATCATTTTTGTGGACTGCCCTGACACTTATCTCTGATACTATTGAAAAAGCCAAGGAGCTGGTGTGTGCTCTCTTTTCTTTCTAGCTTCATGGACTTTTGAACTGCTACTGCAACTGAAAATGTAATTAGGAAAAGAAGAAACTGTCAAAAGACACTTCTTTGTTTTTGCTGATTCTTCAGTTTTTAACACCATTTGCAAATCAAAATGGTTGAAAGCTTCCTCTGGATAGGCAGATATGAAATAGTGTCAAATATAATCAAAAAATTGTATTTATTTAGCTGGATATTGACTCACAATACAAAGCATCCAGGTAAGACTGGGAATGATATTTTTTAAGGAATCCAGCAGCCCTTCCATTTCCTGACAGGGAGATGTTTCACTCTCTGCATGAATGATTCTTCTCAGAAGACTTAATTAAAATTTTTGCTTGTGTGCAAATAAGGAGAAGTGGTGCAGAGTGGAGAAGTGAGATGTATATAGTAAGCTTGTCTCTGAAGAAGAAAATAAGAGGATGCTGAGAAGACATGATTCTATGACAAAAAATGTAAAGGCTAGAGAATGGAGTCAGCGTCTAAAACATGCCCTATGATCTGCTATGGGAGAGGAAAATGTGAAGAATGACAAACTAGAGGAAGCAGCATGTGCATCATACACAAGTACACTTATTTACCATGCTTACTATTGTACCATGCATACTATATTACTGTATTTACTACCTTGCAAGCTTCAGTGATGGGACAGAAAATCCATTTCGGAGAGTGCTTGAACCATTCCAAAGCAAAAATGGTGCCTGTGGTACAAAGTACTTACTTTCATCTGCTACCTCACCTTATACTTGAATCGTAACAGGAATATAAGGTGGACATTAAGACCAGCAGGTAGCCTGTGGCTCATGAATGGGCAGTCTAATCGCTGTTACAAAATCTCATTTACGGAGCTTGGCAAAGGACTCTTAAGACCAGAAATTAAGCTTTTGTGATGGCATAGGTGTGCTTTGTTTTACTATATTTTTGAGGCTTAGAAGTGTCAATAAGCTACGTGATGTCAGTTATGCTGCTGTAATTAGTCCTGCCCTAATTTCAGTCAGGGTAGTTGAGCCTACACTGGAGAAAGATTTTGATAAATTTGTAGTTGATGTGAATTTTAAGAGGGTGCAATTGCGCAGTTAGTACAGATCAGGGGCTAAACTATAATTAGGTTATGTCTTGGGTCTATAAATGCTTTTCAAAGTACAGATGCAATTTGAAATGCTTTCCAGTATTTGCTAATTCTCACTGTTTTATCTTGTCGTGCATCTAAACTTAACAGCCTGAAGTTACAGCTAAACAATCTGCTGGTAATTTAGGAAAGAGCAGAACAAAATCAAGTAAAAAGAGCCATAGAACTATATATTTTTTTAATGGTTGGGTATTCATAGTGTTATAGTGGTATATGTTTAGAATTCATTCAACAGTCAAAACAAATTTGAGTGAGTTATAGTCTGTAAACCGCCTCTGACATTAGAGGTTTTCCATTAAAATGTATCTTAATACTGTGATTCTTGAATATGTTTATATTGTATTAGGAATTTTGCACGTCAGTACTGGGTGAAATGTTTAGCAGTATAGAGGTGCCTTAGGTTTGTATCCTCAGAAATCATGCTTAGAATTCTTAGAATTCTTGAACATTCTATTGAATAATGATGAAAAGATTTTTATGTGTTTTCAATAAATCCCTTAACACTTTAAATATGTGTTTGCTAGTTCTAAAATACTTGGTATCTATTTTGATGTTTATCTGTGAACTTAAGCAAGCTCTTAATTTTCATTATGTTTTACTCTCCCACTTTGGAGAAAAATAACTTGTTTTGTTTCAACTTGAGCATCACAATCTGCATGATGACTGGAATGTTGCTGAAGTGGCAGTGCCTGGAAAATGGGGTGGGGGGAAATGGTGGGTTAATTACACTATTTTGATAAACCTGAGCTAGGCTTTAGTAGCTTCTGAAGCTTATGTATTTTTGAAACAAAATATTATCATGAAAATGGAGAAAGGAAAAAGGAGAAGTAATTGATTTTTCTTCTGATGTGCTTCAGTTCTGGTTTTTAATAATTAAAATAAGGCTGTGTTATCCCAGCTTTATTAAACCAAAGTTTAAGACTCCTGGATGTTATCATCATGCATGAAAATGGGGCTTGGCAAATGTTTCTTCTGAAAATAAACGATCATCTTAAAGATAAGCCATGAAATGAGGTGAATTAGTCAGGGTTTGCTGGGAGAAGCAATGTCTCACATAACGCTGATTTATACAGCTGGGAAAACTGGAAGAGCTCAAAGGCACACAGGTTCTACTGCAGAGTACTTAAGGATATAACTTAAATATAGTTATACATAATTTCATTTTCTAGATTTTTTTTATTGTGGTATAATGTAGAATTTGTATTAATAGAATACTTTTTTTTATTAAAATATCTTGTGTCTGCCAATTTGCTGGACAAAATGCAAATCATTTTGAGACATATCTGGAGAGGACAATGCAGCTATAAAACCATACTTTTAATGGTTTGATATTTTTAAGGTCTAGCTGGTTTTAAGTTGCTTGTATTGCTTGTTAGCACCCCATTCATGAAGGTATTGAGGACAATAGTTAAGCAAATTGATGGTACAAGCCTCATGATTAAATGTTAGAATAGATTTGTTAGAGAGAGTGTAAATTCAGTGGCGACAGTTTAGGACTTTTTTGGCCTTTGCGCTAAGCTTTTCTTTATCTTTGAGCTAATTAAAAATCATTTTTAAATCCTTTTTAGAGGCTATTACTTTGAAGTGGTGAAGGTAACTTGGGAAGTGTGGTGTCCCAAGGTTCATCTGTGCTCAATAGCCTCAGTCCTGCCAGCATCAATGTGGCCACTGTTTCCCTGTTAGTGATACCTCAAGTGCTGCCTGTATAGATAGGAGGTGTCTTAACTTCTTGGATTCTGGCAGAAGATGCAGAATCATGTCTGATGCTGACAGTCATTTCTGCAAACATTGATAACGAACTTGAGTGGAGGGGTACATCATGGAAGTGTGGTGTTCAGAAACTTGCTTTCAGCATTAGTCATGCTGTGGTGTTACTGATGGAGCCTATACTATGTCATTGCAAACTTTACAGCTCTTGAGAAGGTAACACTGAGCTATTTTATCGTTTTATGTACTCTTCACAAATCACAAAGCTTGAGCAATAAATGCAGTTGGTGTTTAAAATAGATATTTAAATGCTAAAATTACACTAAGAAGTGATTTTTTTCCATCAAGCTATAGCTTCTACCTAGTCACTGCACAGAATATGGTAGAAGCATACCTTAATTCATTTATTGATAAGACATCCAAAAGTGCTGAGGGAGCAGAGGTTTTGTGTTTTTGTTGCCAGACTCGATCTTAATAAAAGCATTTCCCAGATAACATTGAACGTGGTGTTTTGTTGCTTCACGGTGACAAAGCAGTCCATATGTGCTTAATGAGAAGGCTTTTTATAGGAAGTCCTTTTTAATGTTCAGTCACTCAATCTGTAACATCCCACCTGGTGTATTATAGCTAGTGATAACCGCAGCATAGAGCAATGTGGCTCTCAAGGATCTGGGGTTTTGTTTCGTCTGTGACAGGAGACGAACTGCAAAGGCAATCAAGATGGGGGTATCAAAATGCAAACAGACAAACCATTTTGGCAAGTGACTTAAGATAAATATTTGTGGAAAAAACTTCTCAGTGTTTATACTTAGCTAAATGGTTATTGCAAGCAGTGAAAGATTCTTTATCTTTTGGGATGGAAAAACAGTTGACCCAACTGTGACTAGCCATCTGTCTTTAACAAAATATTAAAATATTAGCAAAAAGAAATCTCCAGGCTTTCAATATGTTTATTTAAATGTTGATACCTTCATGGTTTAATGTATGCTCTAAAGAACAGGTTTTAATTTCAGGAGAGAAAGAAAAATACATTCCGTAAATTGATGCTTGTCTGCCATGTCCAAATTAATGTATATGTTGAGCTGTTGAATGCAAGATTATTTCATTCTTAGTTATTTCTTTTTAGGGGTCTCCCAAATATGACAGTTACTCTGCTTGAAAATATTAGTCCCATAGGTGGGGAATCACTTTACCTCTATCGCTAATATGTTTCATTTTTTTGGAGCTTTACCAGCTTACCTGTTTCTGTAGTAGGAGAACCCTTTTATTAATAGACGGAAAGCGAGGAAAAAGAAGTCCTAGCATCTAAAATACTTTCATATGCATAATTTTTACTACTTGTTCTATAATTCCACAAAACTTAAATACAAATTCAGTTTTGCTGATAAAACTGATATCTGTCTTGCCAAGCCATAAGGAATGTCTGGATGCTTGCTTCTCTGTGAAGAAATCTATATGTTGCTAAGCATATTTGACTTGTTAATGCACGTACTTAAAATAACCCCAAAATCTTGGATCCTGTTGTACAGAGTTTTAACAAGTAATGTTTTCTTATTGTGGATAGAAACTTGATACAAGTCTTTAGAATATACTTTGAATGTTGAATAGTGCAAGCTTTATTAGGTATTTATTGTGTCTTGTACTTTTTTGATTCTGGTTCATTTGAAGATTGTCATGGTTGATTACTTATAACTCACTTGGAAAAATAGTCTTCCACCCTCGTCAAAGTCAGGGAAATTCTCTCTTCTGAACAGATTTCAGTGTGAAACATTGATGCTAAATAAGGACTACTTTGACATCTCTTTGAAGCAAAAAAAAGGCTCGTGTGGAAAGTTTCTACCTGTCTTTGTGACACAGCTCTTGGTAGAGAACGCTCCAGGTGCCAAGTAGTGGAAGCTCCTACTGATAGCTTTTCTTTTATGCCTGCCAACAAAGAGGAAAATAGTTATCTTGTCTTTCTTTGGAAACAATAATGAAAAAATAAGCTTCATATATATGTCTTGAAAAGAGCAGTGTAGATAAGCGAAAGATTTTTGGGTCTAATTTACCTTTTTAATGTACTCTTTCTTATTTCTTTTTTTTTCTTTTTCCTTTCCTCTCTTATTGTGTGTGTATGCTAAATCGCAAAGTGAGAAAGTGGAGGGGATACTAATAATGACATTTGGAAAAGAATCGTCTGCATAGTTTTACTGGTGGAAATGTGTTTTGTAATAAACAATATATCACTTTTTCCAAATTTTTTTCAAATGCTTGACCCTGTTTAAAATCTTCTTTAATCTGGTCCTTGCAGAATTAAGTTAGAAGCACCGTAAGTACCGTATTGTAGTGATATGCTACTTACACTGTAAATATAACCTTTTCATAAAACCCAGAAAAGATGTTAGTGTTTAGATATTATTTTTTCTTCTATAGTGCAGAACATACTTTAGCATTATTCCTGTAATAGTATATAAACTGTGAGTCAGAGATTTCCTAAAGCTGAACAGCAGATGCAGTGAAATCCTGAAAACAGCTTTTTTTAGTGTGTTGTGTCTGAATTGACTACAGCTTGATGGTCTGTGTGCCTGCAATACCCTCGAACCTTGAAACTTATCCCATGTATTCCCATGATTTTGGCTGCTTACGTTTTTGGTCCAACAAGCCCAAAAGGATTTCAGCCTTTTGGAAATATCTGCAATCATAAAAGGTGATTTCATATTTCCATCTTTTTTTTTTTAATGAGTTTTCGGTACATTAACTTCAATCCATAGAAATGGAGCTGGGAATCTTCTGATAGAATTGGTTAACATTTGTCTGGTAGGTTAGAATTGTGACGATAGAGCAGAATGAATGGATTTTGAAATCCTGCAGTTTTGATCCTGAAGTCCTGCAGTTTTGATTTTATTGGCAATATTTTTTTCTTAAAATATCTACTGCTTAATGCTTGAAAACTTAATTTTTTGTAAAGGTTTATTTAGGTCCTAGTGAAAATGATGATGCTTATTTTGTAGAGTGATACAGTAATTTGTAACATGATATTAAAAAAGAGAGTTTATTTGCAGGTGTATGATCATGATTTGATATCAAGTAATAGAATATTTGTGTTATGTGCCAATATAGTTAACTGCATTTTGTTCTTTTGACAGAAACCAGAGCCCATTAATGAGTTTTGGAGCCAGTTTTGTCAGTTTTTTGGTGAGTAGATGCAGAGAGTATATATCTTTTCTCTTATAGTTAATCTCTGTTCATGAATGTGCTCACAGTGGTGGATATACTTAGTTTGTTTTGTGAGACTTTTTTTTCAAAGTTTTAGATGCAGCTAAAAAGCAAATCATTGTTAAATAAAACATGTTTGCTCATGTGGTTTAAACAGGAAACAAAGGCTCTGTGATTCAGCTTCTTAAGTATATGAAATAGCTGTCTTCCATTAAAAGAGCCATAAGAGTTCTTTCCTAAATGATCAGTAGATATGGCATTAGATTAACACTTATAAATACCTTTTTCTAAATAGCTGTTAGTATTCCTCAGTAATACGACAGGAAGAAGGTTCTTAATCTTAGGTTCATTTATGCTGCTGCCTTTGTGAGTGTATGAGAACTGAGAATATTGACTGATTAAAGAGTCATAATGAAAACATGTTATTTCTTTCAAATGCTTTCATAGCAAAAATGAAGAAGTCTTGTAATTACCCCTCTTCCTCCCTCCCTCCCAAAAGAAGAAAAAAAAAGGGTACAGGGAAAATACTCAGATCTCGTTCTGACTGTTGCTGCTTAATCTTATGTTGCACCAGAAGTTCTCTATGGTAATATCCTCCTTAAAGCCATAATTCAGTATATCATATGCGCTAGAATTTGGCAGGTGAAAGTTAAATGGCACCCGTTCTGGCGCGCTTAGGCCGCGTGGTGCAGGCAGGCGCGCTGGTTGGGAAGCAGGCGCTTGCTGTAAGCCAGGGCAGGACGAGGAGGAGGAGGAGGGAAGGAGGCTGCCCCGCATGGCTGTGCTGAGCAGGGCAGCACTGTGTCTGGAGCAGCCTCTGCTTCGCTGCTCTGCTGGACTCGTTCACACGTGCTGTTAAATAAAGCAAGGCAGCAGGGGGAAAAAGTTGCTCCTTCTAAAATTCTTTCTACATGGGTTCAGTGGCACTTGGAGTCCGATGCGTTTGCTTTCTTCAAACGTGTGGGAATTCTGCATGCTGTTTCTTACAGTGCAGTAGCAGTTAATTGTTCCTCATTTTGCAGGCCTATTACCTATGCTGAAGTATTAAGTAAAAGTAGTGTCTGCACAGATGTAAATCATGCCTTGCAATCACAACAAACGGATTTTTTTTTTGTGTGTGTGTGTAAAGTGACAGTGAATTCAGTTTGCATATTGTGTTAAGAGAAGAGGATGGGACTTAGTTAATACGCTCTGATTTGAGTCTTGATATTTTGGAAAGGCATTCTTAAATCACTGTTTTTGTTTTTCTTTGTAGAAGTATGTGTAATGCTGTGTGTGTATGTATTAAATTTTAAAAAGTAGCAATTTTATTGCCAAACTTATTTGAAAATCGCTTTCCTGTAGCTTTTGTAAGGATAAGAGGTTTATGTTTGTTTATGATTTTTGTCATTCAAATTTATATTCTATTTTTTGAAGAATGCCATGATGACATTTGAAGAAGAGAAAATGCAACTGGCATGTGATGACTTAAAGGCTACGGAAAAACTTTGTGAAAGTGAAGAAGCTGGAGTTATTGAAACGATCAAAAATAAAATTAAAAAGAACGTAAGAGCATTATTTGTGAAATATGGAATCGTGTATTGGAAAAAATATTTTGGAAAATCTTCTTTCTGCCCTCTTGGTGTTTTGACTAGATGACTTTGGTATGTGCAGAACAGTTGTGATTAGAAACTAACTCCAGTAGAACATTTTGCTTAAATTTCTGAACTTTATATTCTGTCTATAATAAGACAGATTCAGGCAATTGCTATTCTAAAACAGTAGATGGTTTTGATACAAATTAGTGATCTATTAGAATTAATCAAAAATTAAAAAATTTCTGAAATCTGGCTAATTAGGGTCATTTTAATTTATTTATGCTGTAGTAATGTTCAGAACTCATGAGACTGCATTGTGCTATGTGCCAGGCAAATTCCTAGGGAATTTTTCTTCCTCTATTAGAAATTCCTTCTAAATAATCAATGAAGAATAACAGATGCAGACAAGGAAATAGTCAAAACAGTAGCTGCATAAAAGTGCTGAGTGCTTTTCCCAGTGTAGCCCAGGAGCTCTACGGCAGATGACTGAAAAACTGTTTCTCCTTGCCGTTTAGTGTATTTGATAGAAAGTGTGGAACATTCATGAAATGACATGACATACTTAATTGCATGCTCTTAAGAGGCACCGTGTTTTTCCTGCCACTTGCCATATGGTCCTTCTTGTGTTCTTCCTAACACATTTGCTTCATATTTGATGAATACATTAATATGGTATTCAAATATGATATGATATTCAAATGTGTCAGAGTGTTTGCAGAATCTTAAAGCAAGCTGGCAGCACATATATAAGGTTTCTGTGCTTAGGAAGTAGGAACTTGTTTGAGGTGCTATCAGAGAACTGGTGTTCTTTTTGGTAATATTTTCATAAAAATTTTTCAGCCACTTTAGGGCAAAGCAATATTAGTTGGAAATTAAAAATACCAGTGGTCACAGTGGAAAAATATAGTAATTCATCTGTATTAAATGTTGCACCAAATATTTCAGTTTGATATTAAAATAACTTCTTTTCCCTTTGCTTTGTGTGTTTCATACAGGTTGATGGACGAAAATCCGCTGTATCCATGATTGATCGACTGCAAAGACAAATAATTGTAGCTGACTGTCAAGTCTACTTGGCTGTGCTGTCATTTGTAAAACAGGAATTATCAGGTGTGCTATGGCTTTAGTGTTTGTTGTTTTTGCATGTTTTTTGTGTAGTAAAGCTTGATACTAAACTGCCACAATGATGGTTAGTATCAGTAAAGATGATTCTTTTGTAAGAAAAAAAATCATTTCCATTTGAAACAAGGGATAGGTTTTCCAAGATCCTTGTGCTTGCAGCAGTATTGTTCTACCTCTGTACACAGGAGAACCATAAGGTGGATTGCTATAAATCACAGCTTTCCACTTTTTGCACTCCAATAACCATATTCAGCTGGTGGTTCTTCGGTTGGAATTCTTTTCATGTTCCCACAGAGGCACTGTAGGAGTGGTACAAAGATGGGTAGCATTAATACCTCACATGGCCTGCAAGATTAAAAAAAAAAAAGATAGCAGCAGCTGAAGCCTGGTTCCTCCTAGGGGGGTGTGGTGGCCACTTGGAGATGTGTTGAAGGTGGATGAGCCGAATCTGTTCCTGTTCTCTGGCATGCAAGGCCACACTGAGATGACCAAAGAGGTTAATGGTGATTTATGGAAGACAAACCACCCTGTCTTGGCTCAGAGCTGCTTTTTAAAGTTTCTCTTGTGTTACTGGTTCTCTTGCATAATCTAGAGCATTCTTCAATCTTAGTTTATCTAAAAAGTAGTCAAGGTCAGGCGCTACAGAAGCATGTTCCCAAGTAGTGCTAGTATTAACAAAGACCAAGAGAAGCGGTCAGAGCAGATTGTCAGTGAAAATCCCTCTCATCAGCTAGAAGGAACCAGGGAAGTAATACTCAAATTATGAAAATAATGCTAAGATCTTTGACCAAAGGCCTTTGATATGCAGCCTTGCTTTCTCCTAAGGTAGGACACAAGGTATGCACTTGGTTTTAGTTAACAGAAACTCAGGGAGTGAGTTTTTGTTGCTGTATCAGTGTAGAAGCAGGTGGGGATTCCTTTTTCTCAGCTCTGGGTTTTCATTCAGTTGTTTGTTTGTTTTTTCCTCTTCTCTTCTTTCATCATTTCAGTATATGTGCTGCTGGTGCTGCATTACAGGTTTCAAAGCAGCTACAGAGAGTGGTGTCTGTCCTTGTTTTTCTTGTCTGCTGCTCAGAGAGCTAAAGTGGTTAGCGGAGTACCGCAGAACGTGCAGCATATCTGGGTTTCTCTCCTGAGTAAAAACATGTTTAAAATCTTTAGTTAAGATTTTCAAGAGGTTGAAGGCTGCCTCTATGATTGTTAGTTGCAGCCATTGTGGCACCGTTTTGCTGAACTGTTGGGTCTGTTATTTTAGTAAATTTTTCAACCGTCTTGCCTTTCTGATTCTGTATAAACATCTTTGTTTTATGATCACATTTCTGCACAGAAATAACAACCAGATCGTTGAAATGAGTGTCATTTCAAATAAGTGTGTTCTTCAGAGGCAGATTTTCCTGAGAAGAGGATGGGAAGAAAAAAAAATATTTATTTATTTATTTGATTTTCTTCCTGGGGCACTTTGGCAAGAAGCATATAAGAGTGCACAAACTGCTTTCTTACAGGATTTTTTAATAGCATGGTGGGCATTAAACACATAGATTTTTTTTCTCCACCGTCATGGATGTAGAGCAATAGCTTTATCACGATCCTCTGTAGGATTAAAAAAAGAAGTGTGTTTTTGCTTATTATTTGTCTGTTGCATTGCCTTACATGGTTGTATGAGCATTCGTCTTGTGGTGAACCACATAACTCTAAAATACTTTGTGGAGCTGAAAAGTGACCTAATTGCTGCAAATTTAAGTAACGTTAGCTTTATACAAAAGATGAATCATGGCAGGGGTTTGCATTTTTTATTACAACTGGTAGCTGAATGCTCCGTTGCATTTGCTATTAATTTTTTAAATAGCTTTAGCTCATGTTGGCAGCAAGTTTAACCCTTCCGCCACAACTGAGAATACAAATTTTGTAGTTTTTGCCTTTTTTTTTTTTTTTAAACACAGCACATATGTTTATTTTCGAGTTCTTGTTGTGACACTGGTCTTTGTAAATTTGTGATCTGTTTAGAACACTGTTGCTAATATCCGCACTTTTTAACCTTTTTTATTTTTCATCCGTGTAGCTTTATTACTCTAGTTCCTAACTCTCAAGGCTGTAGCACAAAATGCTGTTGTCTGCATTTTACAATTAATCTGCAATTATATTGCTCGTTTACTTTCTGATTACCATTTTCATGCTTGTCCAAAGAGGTGCCATAACCACGGTGGCTGCTGCATATACAGGCAAATTGGACATCCCTTCATCTTTTGATGTCATGCTCTTTTATTTTGACAACTTTAAGGTACTTTTTGTGCATTCCTTTGTAAATATAGATCTTGCTTAAACCAGCTTACGATATTCAAACTCAGATTTTTATGGAAATTTTGGTACCCAGCTTGCATTTGAAATTGAGGCAGTTAAGTATCTGAACGTATTAAAAATGTGAAATTTATGGGTTCTTTATTTTGCCTTTGCCTCTTATTTATTTATTTATTTTTAATATGAAACATTGTATTCGGTATCGTGGTTTTTTTACTCAGATGAGCTGTGGAAGATCTTGCTGTCCACCTCAAAGGAATCTTTTCCCATCCACATTCTTTTAACAATATTTGACTTAAGCATAACATTCACTTTTGCTTCTCTCTGTTTGCCAGGCAGTCATTTCATTCTTGCTCTGTTGTGGAGTGAATTCAGCCTTCAGTTGCTTTGGTTTCTCTATTGCTACACAGGAGAAGATTGCCTGCTTTGTGCTGCATACCTGCATACCTGCACTTAAGCTTGTGATGCCCAATATGATAGAAGTGGCTATTGTTACAAAATTCTTTATGGCATGGGTTAATTGTATGCAAATGAGAGTGCATCCTAGGATTTGTGCAATACTATGCTACACTTCAGAAACATGTACTTGACATGTTTGTGTTTGTTTGTTTGTTTTCCCTTGATCTTTAGCATACATAAAAGGTGGGTGGATCCTCCGAAAAGCCTGGAAAATTTACAATAAGTGCTATATGGACATTAATACACTTCAGGAAATTTATCAGAAGAAAACAACTCAGGACTCCTTGACTTCTGATGCTGCAAATGATAATCATATTGCTGCAGAAGGTGTAACGGAGGATTCGCTAAACAGACTGAAAGGTGCTGTTAGCTTTGGATATGGACTTTTTCATCTTTGCATATCCATGGTGCCCCCAAACCTGCTCAAAATCATCAACCTGCTGGGTTTTCCTGGAGACCGCCTACAGGGGCTTTCCTCACTGATGTATGCAAGTGAAAGTAAGGACATGAAGGCCCCTTTAGCTACGTGAGTAGCTATATTGAAATGCTTTGGTAGATAACTTAGTACTGAAAGTAAGTGAATGGGAAAAATCAGAACCGAAAAAGTCATGTTGTTTTAAAGAAAACAGCAGCAGGTAAAATAAACGTGTAACTTTTGTTCAACGTGCCACAGTTTATCAAATTCATCCGTTGGTAGTGTACAAAACCTATAATACTGTAATTGGTTATTGAGATGTCTTTTGGGTTTGTGTGAGAGTTGTGCTCTATTCCTCAGTCCCTGCTATTGTAATGTCTCTAGTAATTCATACGCCAATAGAATAGAAAAGAGCATCTCATGAGGGCTCAATAAATTTACCTATGAGTTGTTAAATAATATAGCCTTTCATGGAGAAGAATGTCATGGGAGTAATTGACGTCACTTAGTTGTTTCTCCTTATTATCATCCAATGATCTTTTTCAGTTTATTTTTAATTTTGTTATCTAAGAATACTGAAGTGTTCCCTTACACAGTCTTTTTGATCTTTTTAGAGGAATGTTCTTTGTGTACTCTTTTTCCCAAGCTTTCATACTGCATTCTGGTCCTTTTATTGAGTAAAGGGTAAGACAGACTTAATTTAAACCCATTTATGGAGGCTCCATTTACTGGTCTCCACAAATTAATACTTTTATTATGCATCTACAGTCAAGTCTTCGCAGTGCCACTTCGGAAACATTGACTGCAGAGGGGCTAAAATCTCCTCTGTGTGAAGAGAAGAATCAGATTCCAAATTGGTTAAACAGGCTTAAGATTAAATGTGCCTGCTGATTTCCTTCTTTCCCCTTCTGCGGAAATGGGAATGCCATTATTTTGGAGTCTTCCCTCCTTCAGACAGCCTTGGATGTTTTAGTGCTTTGCTCTTCTTTGCAGGAGTGAGACGTCTGCCATTCGGAACATCAGATGTATTTCTGATATGAAAATCAGATGTTTTACATGGATGTTGTGTGTTGATAGTAGTCCTTTTTTAAAAAATGATTTTTTAAAAGTTTTACTGCAGTTCTTTTTTTTTTAAAAAAATGTAGACTTTTAAATACTGAATTTATCTGGTGAATTGATTCTGTGAGCTGGGTTGAACTTTGGGCACTGTGCATTGGATTGTGTGCTCAGGTGCAGTTTAGGAATACATCAATGTATTATGATAATGTGAAAGGAAAGATTCGTACCCTGCTTTGTTTTGCAGAGCCACTGTAAAATTTGCCTGTCCAGAGTATAAACCTCTTAAACGTTTGCTTATGAGCTATAATCTTTATTCTTCTGTTTCTTGTAGATTAGCTTTGTTGTGGTACCACACAGTTGTTCGTCCCTTTTTTGCTCTCGATGGCAGTGATAACAAGGCAGGATTGAAAGAGGCAAAAGAAATTCTTGCAAAAAAAGAATCTGCTTATCCAAATTCTTCTCTGTTCATGTTCTTCAAGGGAAGGATACAGCGATTAGAGGTACTGCACGTTTTCATCCTTCTGACTGATACTTTATTTTTTCTTGGTATTTTATGTTTTGCTGATGTGAACAAACTTGGCAAATTGTGGCTAAGGATATAGATATATGGAGGGATAAGTAAGAAGAAAGGATTAAGGTCTTCCTGGTTTCAAGTTTGTGTGCCAAATCAGCTTTTCCATTACTTGGATCTGAGTTAATAACACTTTGAAATTCTTTTTCTGCCACTTGATTTTTTGCAGCTCTGTGCTGAAAGGAAGTACTTTTGGTCACTTAAGAATTTCTTGTGGTATAAATAGCTATTTCAGTTTTGCTTCTGAAGCTAAAATCTGAATATTCAATCAGTTGAGTACATAACATTTATCTTCCCCCTTTCATTTTCTGCTTTGTACAGCTAATGATCTTCAGTAATTTCCTCGAGCAATTGCTTTTGCCTTTAAGAGGTCAAACAGGACTTTTTTCTGTTGCTGTAGTGAGGTCTGACCCAAGCAGACAGAGCGTGTTCCCTGAAATTGTTTTGAATAAGAGTGATACTTTTCAATAACTGCAGCAGTTTTGTGTTTTCTGTTTTTTCGTCTGAGAATCTGCGATAATCTGAAATGGTGACAAGTGCTTCAGACAGCTCTGCTTCTAGCTGCTGCTTTTGTCAGATCAGTATATTTCTAGAACGTTTATGTTAACAACAACAAAAACCAGAAACAGTATGTTCAAGCCGTTCACCTCAATATCGTAATTGCAAGCACTAATCATTATCTTGTAGTGACACTTATTCTGTGTTTGGTTTTGCAGCCAATTCTCATTTGAAAGAAACATACTGTCTTTGATGGAGACAGTAACAGGACATGAGGGCAGCTTTTCCAAATTACTTTCTGTGGCAGGTCAGGTTTTACTGGCATCTTTTCGTGACTTAGTTATTTTTATATTTTACGGTTCCAGTACAAATCCTCTTTGGAACATGCTGTTGCAGTGATACCTCTAGGGAGCTACCCTGGTGCAAGCTGACTGTCACGACCTGGGAAGGGTTGATCTTTGCTCAGGGTGAATGTTTTACAGCCATTAAAGTTTGTTCATACATGTGTTCCATTAAGCTGAACATTGCAGAAGTTCTTGTGGAAAAGTTCATGTTCTTTAGCAATAACTATGCATAATGAATATAAATGTAGTTGAAAACACATGTATAAAATAAAGCTATAAAATAGAGCTCTGAAGGCTTTAATTTTTATGTAGTGTCCTTCCAATGTACACTGTCTCCCCCTCTAACTTTATATACTTTTTTCTGTGTTTCCCCTTAATTCTGAGCATAAATCTAAAAGCTTCACAAATGTATAGAGCTGGTTGAGAATAAAAGACTGTCTAGGTTTCAGAACAGCTCTGTGGGGAAACATTTTGACTTAGGAGACTTTACAGTTACTTGGTATTTTTGGTGTGCTTTTTCACTGTTGCTAATATAAGAATCATAACATTACATTTCTTGATTTCAGATTTAATAATCCTCTTTATGTAGTTCTTTATATTACATGTTTTATGCATTCATCCTTTTTTTTTT
>NW_010576402.1:272871-314583 GCF_000705375.1 Tinamus guttatus | reverse complement strand
ACTTAGTATATGTTTTTAAGTGTGAAATTTTTTTATTTAATTCTCAGAATAAACAAAGATGTATCTTGGGATGAGGTGATTTATGAACCTCACTGGCAGCCCGCACTGCTTTACTATGGGAGAGGCAAAGAGATGTTTTAATAGGGACCAGCTGCCCTTACCATGGAATTACTTGGTTTGAATCCTTTCAATCTTCTTAAGTTTATGGTTACCTTACTGGGAAAAGATTAACCAGTTAGCTTAGGAATTTTATTTTATTTTATTTTATTTTATTTTATTTTATTTTATTTTATTTTATTTTATTTTATTTTATTTTATTTTATTTTATTTTATTTTATTTTATTTTATTTTATTTTATTTTATTTTATTTTATTTTATTTTATTTTATTTTATTTTATTTTATTTTATTTTATTTTATTTTATTTTATTTTATTTTATTTTTAAAGGCCTGTTGTGTCAGCATCCACAGTTTCATCACAGCACGCTGTTTAGAAGCTCTTTTTAAACATGACAAACTGCCTGTCAGATCTGGCCTAGTAACTGTCCTGATGCGTTTTCTACTTCCTCCCTAAATGTCTGTCAATATGTTTAATAGAAGAGACTTTGAGGTGTCTGTAATTAGGGTCAGGTCAGAATCCTAAGCCTGGGTTCTAGTTTCGGTCTAACACAGCTTCCTTTGCTCTGTTTTCTTGTCCATAAAATGAGATTAGTGGCACGTTATTTCCTGTCAGGGCAGTTCTGAAAATACACATACAGTGTGAGTACTCAAAATAAATATATTCTTCTATTAGCTAGCTTAATTTTCTATTTACCTGTGATATTTCTCAGCATTTTTATTAATTAACTACTCTGTAAGTGCTTTAAGATTCTTGGAGGAAAGCATTATTTTTAATAAGTCTTACTTGTGGCTTTTCTGTGGTTGTTCTTGCATCAATATTTTCACTGATTCAGGTATGGCATAAATACTTGCGTTCTTAATTTGCATTGACATCTGATTTCTTGAACTGTAAAGCTTATTAACAGCATAAACTAAACCATACATATTAAGATTTCATGCTGAGCAAGTAGAATTGGTTGAAAGTTAAGGAGTTTGGAATAGCCTGCTGTAGCTTCAGCGGACTATTTAACTAGCATACACAGAATTTCTTCTGCTCTACTCCTCATATGAATTCCAATTAATTCTCTGTTTTGATGTAATCATTTGATCAAAAAAAAAAGAGAGAAGCTAATATAAAAGTCATTTTTTCAAAAGAGCATCTTATAACTGTGTGAAAAAATAGTTTTACAGCTTTGGTTAACTATTTCAAACTATTTCAGTCAGCTTCTCAGACTTGGAAGTACAGGTACATTTTTAAATTGATAAAACTAATTTCTCCAATTCACATTTCCCTTAGTATCTCTTAGTATTTACCTATAAATTTACCTATATTAGAGAAGAAATTGCTTTTCTGTCTGTTCCACCTTCCTCTCCATAACCTCCCTTTTGTCCCCAAAAAGGTGTGAAGCTGTGGTGTTTTTATATTTGAAACCATGACTCCCACATTGAACTGTCCTTTCTGCATTTCAGAACTCTCCTAGGTCTTGTATGCAATTCAAGAACCATTCCCAGAGCTTTCTGACCATAGGTGACCACAGGTGAACATAGGTGAGTGCCTACGGGCAAATAGGAGCACCCTTCTTTTATAGAGAGGTCAGTGTCTTCAGTTCTCTGTGGGTTTGTCATCTTCCAAGCTGCTCTGTACTCATTTTTTCCAGCATTACTACGGTCTGTTCTTGAGCGTCAAGGAGATAGGCATGGCTCTAGACAGGTATAGAAAGGGACAGGACAGAGGAGAACCATATAAACACAGCGATTTAATTTCTCAAGACCTTGTGAAAAGAATAGGGCTCTCAAAGGCTGCTTCCTCTCCATCTTTTTCAAGCTTTAATAGAAGTAAGGAACTCCCTTTTCTGTCTCTCAGCTACAAAGAAGGCAGCTCCTAGGAAGGAAAACAAGGAGGGATGAAGATTGCTTTGGATGCGTGTCTTCCGCTAACTTGGTCACCGTGAAACTTTTCAGCTGTTGCTCCTGGCAAAAACACCTTGCCACTATCAAACTGAGTAATCCATTTAGGCAAAATTCTCTGGCCTAGAGCTTCGCAGGTTTTTAAAGGCTGCTGACACACATCAGTACTTTCTGCAGTTACCGAGGTTAGCAGTAGCTGTAGGGAAGCTCAACGGCCAGAACAGGTTGCAGTGTTTTTAAGGCATTCTTCCCAGCTCATCCTGCAGAGCTGTGAGCGCTCCTCTTCTGTCGTCTCTGGGTTTGCCCTTTCTATTAGAGAACGTTGATGATTTGTATAATTTAATACAAAGGTAGTTGTAGGGAAAAACAGATAAAACAGATGTTCAAGGATGATAGAATGAACAGTGTGAAGGGGTGAGATAGATGGTCGGGAGTTAGGCATGGAAGCATAACTCTGAATTTAGTATGATGGATAAAAGAAAAATGGAGAAGTGTTCAAAGAGTGTTTGATCATTTACATCATAGCCCCAGGTTAGGAAGATGATGTTAGCTGTGTCTTCAGTTGGGTTAAAGAGGGGGCAATTTTCATCAAGGATTATAGAAGAGAAATGGTTGTTGTAAAGATGGGAGTTTATAATGAGGTTGGTATGTTGAAATCTCTTTAATCAATAAGCAAAAAACACTTCATATTGATAAGTCTGGAGGCAAGGATATCAGTTTTATTTTCTCTTGTTTAAATTGTATTCTATTTTATAAAATATATCCACTCTCAACTTTACTGTCTGTATGTGTCTGTCACAAGCTTTTCACTCTAATTATTTACTGTCTTGGTGTTGTTTTTAATGTATAGTAGTAATGTACCAATTTTATTTTCTTATGTGTTTAGAACCAGTGCACATTCTTTATTGCTCAAACTATATAGCAGTTTATGAGAATGAGGACTTATTACTGTGATCATTGCTTTCCCTGCTCCATTACCCTGAAAAAAGAGCTCAATTTCCGGCAAAATCTTAATCCAGTCCAAAACCAATTTGATGTCTAATATTAATTAGTTTTTACAATGTTCTTAAACAAGATATGGTAGATGATCTACTGTTAAGTATATGCATAACTTCTATGGAAGAAAACTGCAGAATGATTCCAGGAAAATATGGGGGAAGGTGTTTGTTTGTTTGCCTTTTTGAGTAAGCATCCCTAATCAATTCACCTGTAACTGAAAACATACTTTCCTAGGATAACATATTTCTATTAATTTTCCCTCTCAATCCTTTTCTGTTTTATAGAGCTTCTCTTCTGTCAGGTACTGTCTGTTTTTTATTTGGGTTCATCGTTCACACATTTAACTTATGAATGTGAACCTTAAGTTGTATTTTAAAGAAGATTCATTCCCCTCTTGACTGCACTGCAGTGAAGTCTGAACTCCTAAGCTAATATTAACTTGTGTGCTCAGACTGCTATTTTTTCGATGTATAAACTGTACAGACTTATTCCTTCGGATGTTTTGAGTAAATGGTAGTTCAAACAATTTTCTGTTCTTTCTTGTGTAGAATTTCAATGCACAGTAGACATTGTGCGATAAGACTCTCATGTAGATTTTTGGCATGGAAATCTCAATATTACCGTAATATTTTTATTGTCATTATTATCCATGTGTCAATACAATATACAGCTATTTTTAATATCTATAATTGGCTAACTTGGAAATATGATACAAGTTTGGTATCATATGATATCCCAGCATCACAGACTGGATGTAAAGCTGAAAGTATTTATAAAACCAAAGCACAATATTTTACTTACTACTTTCTAGGATTTTTCTGGCTAAGGTAAACTAAATTGCAAGATAAAGTAGTATTAGCATAACTTATTTTTTATCTTATATCTACACACTTCACAGAGGTAAGTTAAATCCCTCTGAATCTACATGAAGGACATGGGATCCAGGCTTCTTCTTCCTTGAATTAATGATTCATTTTGGTCAAATCAGCACTGATTCCCCTTTTTCCCTCTTGAAAGGGAAGTGATGCCAATTGGCCAGCCTGAGACACATTAGACTTGCAAATGCTCATCATATGGCACTCTCTTTCCTTCCCCATACCCAGTTTCTCCCACAGGGAATACAAGTGACTATCCCTCTCCATCATAATAACCCATCATCCAAGACCATTATCTTTGAAACATTAGTGGCATCCTTCCAACTGGACATAAGGTTACAGACACTTGTTTTAATCATTACATTGCCCATTGCAGGAAGCTGAAGTCACACGATTTAATGTGTGCTCAGGATAAATTTCACCTTCTTGTGTAATAAAACGGGAGCTAATGAAGCAGTGAATGAGAGCGCAGTAGAGTACGGCAGGAGAATCGCTACTTATTGACATTACCGAACATACCTTAAATGCAGTGACTTTTAAACCAATTCATAATTAATTATTAAAAAGGGTCTGGGGGAGCTTAACATTGGCTGAGTAAGGAAGGATACTGTAACAGTTCATTAGCTATTAATTAATTGACAGTCTCATTGCTTAAGGGCTTTACATTTAACAAGTTCTTCTGTACTATGTGACTGACACATCTATTTTGTGTTTCATCAACATGCAAAATATGGCATTTTATTATTTTCTGCCTATACAGTTGAGGAGAAAAATGCTCCTATATTAGCAATTTGGCTTAAAATATTTTTAATACAGTATCAGTAGGTTTCATAAACCCTAAGAGTATTTTTAAAAGAAAGATAGACATAAGAGTCTCTGTAATACACATAATACACCTCTGTTCTTTTACTGTAAGTGTGATTTATGTGTTAATCCTGTCTTAAGCAAACCACAAATTTCCTGATTAGAATTTTGGACAGGGGAGGGGCTCAAGGAAAACAAAAGACTAATATAGTAGTACCCAGAATAGAATGTGCTTGTTGAGAATGATTAAGAGCAAAATTATTGTTTTACTATATTTTTTACCCACAGTGTTTAAAAAATGCATATTTTCATATTGTTTTATTGCCCATCTTCCAAATTCAGATGCAAAATACCATTGTTCCTAGTATCTAGAAATAAGGAAGGCTGAAAAGCATGTTTTCAGGAATGTAATGTTTTGCTTAGTGTGTTACTGTCCTTATCAGAACACCCATTGATTTTTATCAAAGAAAGTTTATTGGGAGGTTCAAGGCAGACCACAGGTGCTCCTATACATGTGGCCCAGTATATGCCCTCAGGACAGTATAACACAGCAGCAACTATGATTGTTCTATCCACACAGCAGATACATACTGTTTTATTTTTGCCTTTTTATGATCTTTTGATATGAAATCTTTTGGTATGAAAGGAAATAGAATTGCTCTGCATCTGGGCATATGCTGTTAATTCTCATAGGCGGAGATCAGTTTTGGTGCCAGAATCTAAATGACTTCTGGCAAGGTGAGTAGGGGAGGAGGAAGGGACAGGTTAAAGCTGGTGCTACTCAGCACAAACTCTAAGATAGTATTCTATATATTAAAAAAAAGTAAAGAAAAAGAAAAAAAAAAACATGGTGTTGATGATTATGGGGGCTCTCTCTCAAACATGAGGGGTTGTATCTGATGATGAGTCTTTAGGGTTGGGATATGGAATGTTCTTAACCGCGGTCCCAAATCTGTTCCAGCAGCCTGAGTAGTTCATCTGGCACCATCACGGGGTGACGACGGCATTTTGCCCTTGCTGAAAATGGCAGCCACCTTCTCACCTTCCTTCTTGGTCATGGGGTCCTGCTGCTTCACGTAGCTCACCCCTAAGAGAGCTGATTCAACTTACTATTTTGGCAGAAAATTAATCTAGCAACAGAAAAAAAGTGGGTGTTATTTCTGCTGAGTTATTGAGCCATATCAGAGCCTCTGCCATCTTGCAGAGGTGCAAGATGAGCATCCAAGCAGAGCAAAGTGCTGGAAATGCTCGTTTGAGGGAATGAGCAAGGAGGAATTAAGAAGATATTTGAAAGGGACCCAAGATCACCCTTTTCAGTAATTTTGAGTTTTCTATTGGTGTGTTGCTTGCCAGCCCACATCTTTAGCCTGGTGTGAATTGCTGTCCAGTTTCCAAGGCATTCTTTTTTCTTAGTTAAAAAGGACCTAAAAGTGCAAAGAAAAAACTCACTGGTGAATGGTGTTTAGAGAGGTGACACAGGAAAGAAAACAGAGCGGGGGAAAAAAGCGCTTCAGAGTCCCATGGAAGGAAAACAGCACATGTGCAGCCCAGTATAAGGCCTCAAAATACAACAAGTACAAAAGAGAGTTCTATACATCTTCTATCACAGTGTATATTATCAAGACAATGGAAATCTAACCTAAAATGAAATTAAAATGCACTCAGAATATGAGACGATTTTGGGAAATGAACTTGGAAAGGAGGTAGAACAGGAATCAGAGCATGTCAAAAGGTTAACAATTAGGCCATGGAAGCTAATTTCCATACAATTTCTCTCCAATCACTTGTGCAGAAAGAGCATCTCTCAAGGGCAGTTCCAAACAAGAACCTAATTTTAGATATTGTGATTCACCTCAGGAGGAAGCTAATCTCTCCATGTGCCACGAAACAGGTTGAGGACACTAAGAGACTAACCTTAGGCTAACGTTAGCCTTTATGACTGCCTTCCAGTGACTTCGGCAATGTGCAAGTGAAAGTCTGATGAGGGCATGAATGCTAAAAAATGAATCTACTTCTGTGCAGTTCTCAAATGTATTCAAAACTCAATTATGGTAGTTTTAATGAGAGGATATAGGATTTCAGAAATGAGTCAGAAACCTTAGAACAGTGCAAATTGCATGTGTTTGAAACAACTTATATACACTGGCATTAATTCCCAACCCCGTCTCCAAAGGATAATCTGGGAATGTTTGTAATGAGGCAAGAAATTATCAGCAGCTGGAAAATAAAAGGAGCAGTGTCAGACAGCAGATACTAAAATTTTTGGAATTATGTCCATTTATTCTCACTGGGATTTGAGCTGAATAACCTAAATTCTAGGAGAGATTTTTCTTCCCTTGGGTATTCAGATTTCCTAAAATTTTAGTCCTTATCACATGAGGATACTTCAATCATTAATATAACTACACTAATATGTAATATATAAAACACTAATATATAGTGTGTTTTACTTATAGTGTGTTTTACTTATTTTACTTTACTTTTACTTTACTTTGCTTATCTTATTTATGGTGACCTATCTTTGCTTATGTGCTGTGATATTGTCATTCCTGAAAATTAAATATTTCACAACCTGATTAAAAATTAAATTTTGATTATAATAAATATAATAAAAGTTAAAAAAAATCAAAAATATAAACTGTTATCCACAATTGGAAAGAAATTCAGAATACACATTTCAGTGCTCTCTGTCAGAAAACCTAATCCATTTTTGAGAGATTTCATGATGAAATTCAGATGTGAATGAGCTTTAAACACTGATCTCTAGAAAGCGAGTGTGCAGCTCTGTCTCAAAATAAATACCATGATCTATTATCTGTGACCTGTAAACAACTCAGACTCAGAGTTCCTACCGTAAGGATCATAGACTCACTTAGTCTATTTTTAGTCTTTTTTGGTTTATAAATCTATCATTCAAATGAGTTATTTTAACTGTGATTGGACAAACAACTTCCACACATGTTTAAAATTAAGTAAATTACTGTTTAAATGAAAAATTAGAACTTTGAAAAAAAAATCTAAAATACATTTTCCATTAAAGTTTCAGGATCAGCTTATATGCTAATATTTTATAAGCAAATATTTAAAAAGGAATGTAGCCGACAGAAGAAGGAAATCCACAGCAATTTATGACAACATGGAATTGAGAATAAGATAAAATAGAAAGCAAAATGTTAGATGTACCTTGGTAAGGTTACCACCTTAGGTAGGAAGGTAAAGAAACCACCTTAGTAAGGTAAGGTTAAAGCCTTTTCCTCTTTCATTATGTTTTCTAAAGAAAAAAATGTCAGCGATGTCATGTGCTATGGTTCAAGAATCTGTAGCTTGTAGCAATATGTCACCTCAGATTTAGCTTTTTCTATTTTTCCTACAATAGCCTGCTCATGAGGCCAAGATTATATCTTTTTGCTTTCCAAAAGAGGGACGACTTTCAGTCAGCTTTACAAAGCTGAAATTGCTTTGTAACGTTTCTATTCTAGTTCATGCATGCTCTACTCACCATATATTAAAATTTAATAGCGATCTTTTGACATCTGCATTGCTTTACAACTGCTTGCTTAGGACTGTGTCTGTAAGTAACACCTCGAGTCTGCAAACTGTGTGCACACATATACAGCCATTCAGCTGGACTAACTGCATGAATGAAACTTTTAGGTACATAAAATTTTTGCAGATCAGAGCTTAAATATGCTCTCAGTGTTAGGTCTAACTAAAAATAATTTATTATGCCTAATAAATATATTCTAAAGAGAACTATCTTTTCATAGTCATCAAAAATATTGTAATTTTTTATAGTTTTGTACTTTGATTGAAAAATAATGCAACCTTAAGGATTTAGTAAAGGAAACCTTCAGGTTTATGATAATACTAAAAAAATTAATTTGAACAAACAGTAGTTTTGAGATTCCCATTAAGTTTTTATTTTAAAAATTAAGAAAAGACTTTCAAAAAGGATATTGTTTATTTTTAAATTCATCTAGTTATGTCAATACCAGGTTTTTCAACCATAAGTAAAATTTCAGTCAAAAAATTTTCATAACTTCTGAATATTTAACTCTCATGGAGGGCCAGATCTTCTTCTGATGTAAACTGGCATAGTTCCATCGATAAATTGGCATTGTTCCATTTTATCAGGTAAGGATACAAACGTGCTATATATTCCTGGCAAAAATGTCATTCCCCATATGGTATGAAATTTAAAACAAAAATCACACATCAGTAGTTTTATATCTTTTAAAAAATCTAAGCTTTTTATAGAAACCATAATACAGGAAGATAATAGGATAGCTAAGATTTTCTAAAGTTTAGTTGTAAAGCAAGAACCCCAATAGAGGAGTTCAAGCTATAGCTTGTATGCCATAATTATTTACTAGTACTTTCAGTTTTTCTTAACATTTCACTTCTTTACAGCGTATCTTCTATAAATACAAAACAATCTGTTTCTTTGACTCAGTATGAGGAAAATAATGAATCATTTCATATAGTGAGGTGTTGAAGATGATAAGAGTATTTTAAAAAAGTAGATAGATAAAATCTAACTTTAAATATTATATCTATGCCTAGAATTCCAAAAGCAGATAGTGGATAGTGATTTATGAGTGATTTATTTAGTGACTTACAGACTCACTATATGAAAAAATCTAAGTTATGGACTTAAGACTGAGGGATAACTTCTTCCTTTCCATTCCTGTTCACTTTCCTTTTTGTTTTAATGGGAGTTTTCTTAGAAACAGTAAACATTTTGTCCCATATTTTAAATCTTAACGTAATTTCACTCACCTGGCTAATGTTAAAATGTCTATGAAAATGAATTCATGCATCACTGTGTGGTTAAACATGATCATTAAAATTTGTTGCTTTTCAAGTTTATGTTCACTTGTATTTGAATCAAGTTCTGTGATTTCACCTTGTGTGCCTTAGGTTAGAGCGTTGACTTATACGCAGTGAATGTGTTTAATTACACAAGTATTTATTGATTTGTGAAGTTCTGTCTAACTCATGCAAATCACTTATTTGGTGCTATGGAGTCAGAGTTTGATCTCTCTTTACTAGTCAAAAAGTAAATCTACTTCTTCTGAGAAGAAAACTGTTTTCTAATGTCATACAGATGCACCAAAGCATCTGGTTTTTGTTTGGTTTGGTTTGGTTTTTGTTTTGTTTTAACATTGATTTTATAATTATCCTTAATATTCCTTTTGCTTTTCTGTTCAAGAAATAAGTTAGAGTGAAATTCCAATAATGCACCAATCTCTCTCTCTCAGAGATTCTGTGTGGATCTCTGAGCTTGAGCAGTAGGCAGGATCTGACTTTAAATCTCCTGTTTCATTTTACACTCAAGAGTGTGAAGGATTGCTCAGATTTGCATCTCCCTTGCTCATTAGGGATGAATCGAGAATTTCTCTGTTCTTTCTTATGTTAAAGGGCATCTTCTAAGTAATATACAACTGTTTCTGACATGTCACAGGAAAGGAAAAAAACATGGGGATAAATAGCCTTTACAGGTTTGGTTTCTGCGAGGAGGCTGGGGTCATATGGTTATTCCAAAAGCTTCCTGCATAATCCATTATCCGAGGGACTGTCTCCCAGAAGATGCATTTGCAGACAAGGGTGATATAGTTTAACTGTTGAACTATCCATCAAGACACATTTGCTGTGCCCTGGCAGTCAGATTACCACTGCATACAGTAAGGTATGCAACACTGTGGTGTGAAAAAAGGGTAACACATTACGTGTTATAACCATGCCAAATGTTGTTGCCTATTGCGAGGATTGTTGGCATGGTTATGGAAAATGAAAACATCTTTGTGTACCTTGTTATTTATTAATTATATATTAGTGCTATTTTTATTCCATTTCATATTATTCATCATTTCATATGACCACAAATGAATATATTTATTTATATAGGACAGAAAAAAAAAAAGTGTTCACAAATTAACATGATCCTGAATAAATAGAAATGTTAAAATCATGTGCATTTGATTTTCAATCTAGTAATGTGTTGTTTGGATAGTGGATGTTCTAGCAGTGACTTGGGAAAGTGTTTCCCCTGAGAAATCGTTTAGCAACATGCTTGGATCTGTAGTTAAGCACATAAACCAGCATGGTTTTTAAGGTGGGAAGAAATTAAATGCTTTCAGTGATTTACTGAAGTGGGACCCTCCAGTCCAAAACCTGGGTATTTTGATTGATTTCTGAATTGAATCCTGGACCTTAATTTAAATTCAAAGATTTAAATGGACATAACTATGTTACCTCTTATTTAGCATAAGAAGCACTCTGTCATCTTCTAATTGTCTTAATGTGGTAAAATAACAAAAGTACAGCTCTTAGAATTGTTCTGAATTTAATTGATTTAACTGTTGTCTGACAAAAGGGGCTTTTTTAGTTTGTTTTTGTCAAATTTGCTGCTACATTTAGTTGATTAAAAATGCAGAAGTTTTTGTAGACAGAAATGGCCAGCACTTGCACTGGTAGCCTGTGAACTTTCAAAAGTACTGAAGTTCAAAAGTTTGGTTTAGTTTGGTTATTTATCCAATACTGAGAGTGAAACAGTCTTTTTAGAATGAGAAATTGACCTGAATTTTTGCAAACAAGAGGGAGTTCAAATAAAGTTTCAGATAAATTAGCAGATTGGGAAAGGATAGAAAAGTTAAAAGAGGAGCTTTTCTCCTGCCAGGCTTATAGTTCTGGCCTAGCAAAAACCTATATAATTATCTCCTTTATTTCTGAACTAAGTGTCAGCCAGGAAGACACCAAGGTGTAGAATGACAAGATGCTTTAAAATAACCTCACTAGAAAAACAAGGAATTCTAGCTCTACTTTCTTCAATTAAATTCTCTCTATCCTGCCTAAAATGGGGTGAAAATCAAGTGAAGCATCCCGCTTTCTCGAGTCTCCCAAGGAATCCTCAAAAGACTTGTCAAAATCTCAAATATTTTCTTATCTGCACAATTTTTTTACCTAGCAATTTGGAAGAAAAAATTGTCAATGGCTGTCATGAAGCTCAGGAAGTCTCTAAGCTACAGGTTGTTGTCAGTGGTGGAGGGTTGTGACCAGAGAGCTGTCCCAAACAATTAATTGCCTAGCTTACAGCCATGGCTTTATCATCCAACACAGCTACTATTATGGATCCATGCCATTTGAATATAGCTGCCAGTCATAATTATCAAGACAAATTTTGTGGTGATTTTGTCTAGTGAACAAATGGGCAAGAACGGCCCCAAAAATGTGTTTCATTTATGATTTGATTTAGAGTCACCTCACCATGCTACCTATATTTCTTCTTTTTGTCTTCATACTAACTTAAGTCTAAAAGTCTCCTATAATATTATTGAAACATGTTCTTCCTTTATCCTGATTTAATTTAAAGCTGATTTAATTTTTCGTATAGTTCATAGATTCCATCATGTGGGTTACTGCGGCTGCAGCATAAACTTAGATGATCTTCATCTTGTGTCTTTTAGAAATCTTCAGGGTTAGTTGAGCAATCTTGCTGCTGACTCAGTTTTATATGTTTCATTAACCTCTAGAACTTGTGTGGAAAGAGAAAAATATTTAAAGATTATTCTCTTCTTGGGCCAACTGATTTTAGAGAAGTTCCTGTGTCTTATTTTTCCCATCATTTGAATTTTTTTTCATGAATCTATTTATTTTTATGCCATTGTCAACAGACCTGCAATAGATATGGAGAATTCCTGCTATTAATATTCCTACTATTAAGGATTGTAGGAGTTAGTATGCGTAGTGATCAGGAGTTATAGCTCTTGATATAGCCCTTATAGCTAAGCTAATCTTAGCTCTTATAGCTAAGAATTACAGAATTCTATCATATCCTAAATAGTAAAAATAGAAAAAATGTAAATATCTAGAAGCATGTCCCTTAGCCATGCCCACCTTTTTATATTAAATGTTGATTAGAAGTTGGTCATTTGAAACCATGTTTCAAGCTATATTACAGGATAACTTATGTACAGGCTAGTTGATAATTAAATAAAAAAAAAACAAAGCAAAACAGAAAAACCACACATCTATGGTACTAGCAAATCCTAACCATAGACATAGGCATCAAATTACAGTAACTTTCAATTATTAAGATGGAAAGAGAAGAGAAAGGAAAGATTATTATGGGGCCTTATTTATGAGTGATACACTTTAATGCTAGTTAGTGTGTTTTTTAGAAGGAGCTAAAATGGATTCAGGGCTTTAGTGGAGCTTGTTCAAGAAATGTTACAGACAGCCAACTTCCACTGGTTCAGAGTCCTTCATACCTTGGATTATGATTTGGTTTTCATCTATTTTAGTGCATATATTTCATCAGTTATTTGGGGCCAGCCAAAGATCAATATTTTATTTGTTCAGATCTGCATTCAAATTAATTTTTGGATCCAGAAATAGAGAACTTTTGGAAGGTTATGTTAGAAAAGGAAAAAAATCATCAGGAAAAAAAAGTTTTCTAAAATATTGGTGGATATACTGTAATTATGAAATCAGAGGTAGTAGATGTTGAGATATAATGGCATGTAATCCAAACATTGTGTAGCAGGCTGTACTCAATGTAACTTATGATCTGCCAAATTAGAAAAAGAAATGAGATTGCATTTTCAGCATACATGCTAAATTCAATAAAATTTAACAAACATGCTGACAGCATACTTTTAATTTCCTCATTCAGAGAAAGCCCATGTGTTTTACCGGTTTAACTGTACAAAATAAGCACTGATGGATACCATACCAAAAAAAAAAATCTTCAGGAACATTTGAAGGAGGTACTTTACTGCAGGAGGTAACTCGTGGTGCACAGTAGAATAGTCTTGAAAGCTTGCTGCTTCTTCCGTGAGAAAATACTAATTTCTCTGAAAAATAAAGCAATTACTGCTGTTGTCTTTTAATCAATAAGATATAGTATAACTTACAAAAACTGTTAAAATTAAGAAATTAGGCAAATGTATCATTAATTACAAAGTATTGCAGGAGTACAAATAGTTCTTTTATACTTATTTTACACTGCATTTTGCATTTGGATCCAAATTTGTAAACTTCATTTACTAGGTATTGCACACATTATACTGTTGTTACTACTGTCTAGAACAGATGCTGCCTTAACTTGTTTGCAGACCTATTTTCACCTCCATTAATTAAAATAGGAAACATGCAGGTATTCCTGAAGTGCAGTTGACCTAGATCATAGTTGACCTCGTTGATCATAGATCTAGGAAACACATCTTCCTCAGTCATTCACTTTTATAATCTTTAGACAACCCTAAAGACCACAGCCTTTCAATTTCCTAGTTCACATTGGCTGAAGAGAATCTGTTGTAATGGTTATGACTGTATTAATAAGCAAAACAGCTTCAGGGAATATTTCAGGGAAAACTCAAAATATCAGATGGTGAGCTTTTTCCTGCACCACACATTCAGGTCATGATCTAGAAGTCTTAAAAGTTCATTTTCCCTCACTTATTACTCTTTTTCTTCCCTCCTAAACCAAACTGAATATTATGCACTAGTAAGTCTAAGATTCAAATAAAAATGCTTTTCTGCCAGGTCAATAAACCTTGAGTAAATACTGAACTTTTAATGCCATTTCATGACTTATTCCTCATGCTCTGTATTATAATTCCTACCCATTATGTTTTGCTAGATTTTTTGTTGTTGTTTCAGAAAAGAATAAATGAATTAATGTTTGGTCATCTTCAGTTCATGTAAGTGCTTATCACTCCGAAGAAGTTACTTATGCAAGTTATAGCTTAACTTTGTGAAAAACAATCTAAGAATTTGTTCTGACTTTTTCCAAGATTTTGTTTGGTTCAAAAGATGGAAATGGAATGTGCATCACTCAAGATAACAGCACTGAGAGACAGATAAGCGTGTTGATTACAGACTCTGTTCTTCAGTTTATAATTCTACGCCCTTGATGATACAGTTCAAGAGTGATCTGTTGATTTGCCAACAGAGGCGCACTAAAATGAAACAGTTCAATACACAGCCAACTTTACTTAATTTCAAGCTTTTTAATTGAATGTCAGTCAATTACACAGTTATAATCCATATCTTTTTTTCAAATACAGAGTACTAAAAGCATGCATTTTAAATAGCACATTTTCTTAACTTAAACCATTTTGCTTTTTAGAAACCTTTACAGCTAAGCAGTAAATTGTGATTAAGGTAAAAATATATATTTATTACTTAATGTGATTATTTAAATGTAAATTTAGAAAATCTTATTTCCTATTAAGTCAACATTTCCCAACATCAGATCCTTTTCCGGGACAAAGAATTCCTCATTTTCTCATGTAAATAAGACTTCTTTTCATGGTACCTACCGTAGGACTTGAGTATCTAGGTAAACAGAATCACAACATCTTACCAATCTAATCTATTCTTAACCTCAACTTTCCACCTTGTTCCATGTCCTATTTTCTCCTTCTTAGCTGTTTTGTATAGTGTCTGTAAAAATACTAATTTGCAGTGAATTTTCAGCTTTTTCTGAAAGCTGAGAGTGTTATGGTCAAGCTAATATCCTCTGACAGAGGATCTGAAATCTTTTTTTTCTATTTATTGAATTAGTCTATCTCCTGCTCTCATGGACTTCATTTTTCAGAATGATAGCTTCACCATTAATAAGAAAGAGAGCAACTGAGGAAGACGATCTCTGAAGTACATAGGAATATCATTTTCTAAAGGACCTTGATACTTAAGTCAGAGACCACATCTTTGGCCTGACAGATAGGATAGCAATAATCAAGTTTGTTGTCCCTAAGTAAAATTTACATCAGAAATTCATCCTGGCAGTTTTCCAAACAGGGACAAATTATAATCCAGGAGTATAGGCTACAGCTCAGGTATATATACTACATACAGTCTCAGATAGAAAGCCTTTTTTTTTTTACAAAACTTTAAGCTACTCAATACTCTACAATGCCAAGTGATCCAAATCCAAGCCCAATAGGTGGGTTTGGTGGTCTGCTTAGCATGAGAATCCCTCAGCATAAGGTGACAGGTTGGAGGATATTAACTTTAGCAGCATTTAACAGAGTATCTTCTCTTTCTCACTTATGTCATCCCTGCCTTGCTGAAATCTAGATTTAACTGGTCTTTGCTTAGGAGCTTATTGCTTTGGGAAAGGTGACACCTGAGTCTATCTTATATACTATAGTAAAAGAAACAGCATGATGGAATATCACTTAATATGGATTTCCCATAGCGCTTATTCAACAAAACTATTCCCATGAATATAGCAATTAATCTTAGAGATGCTTATCAAAAATTTTTTTGAGGAAGTCCTTTAAATTTTAATAGCAGAATTAAAAGAAAAAAAAAGATATTTTATTTGTTTCTTAGATTTTTCCTTGTATTTATAGAATAAATATGGAATAGAGGGATTACAGTTCTCTTACAAAATAAAGTATAAAATTCTATTAATGTCTATTATTATGGAATAATATGAAACCCTAAGGAGTTGATGTCCAGATCACATTTTTAATCTGCTTTAGGAAACATTTGAGATGCAAACACAACATTCCGCTATTTGTTTGTAGTAGTTTGTAGTCTGTAATCTCTTTAAATCATTTGATTGAACATAATGCATTATATCTGAAATAATAGTAAAAGTTCCAGCTGACTAGGCAATTTCCCTATCCACTACAAAGGTCTTCAAATAAACATTGTGCACGATGTAAAGTGAAATAACTTTTTCATTTAAAACAGTGTCTCTCTTATGTAAATTATATATGTTTCAGATAATTTTGCATTAAGGAATTGTAGTTGGAGGGATGAAAAGCCCTCTGCGTAACATTTTCCTATAGTATGTATTTATGGGCAGACAGATTTTGTTGCTAATTCTCATTTTACCAAGTGTGAGTTTATATCAGGTGGAGTTTCTAAAACTTTCCACATATCATGAAATCACAAGCATTACAAAGTATATGTCTAAAAAAGCTATTGTGAATGCCATTTATATTTTTTCTAGCAAAATATTACGGTGTTTAGATGTTCTAGAGGAAAAATACAGAGTGTATTACCAAGATAAGTGCAATATTTCTTTCTTTTTTGAGGTGAAATCCAGTGACATTCCTAAAATATTATTCTTTAATTACAAAGTTTTTATGAGTTTTTATCAAGTTTTTAACTATAACTAAAATGTGCTCTGCCCCATTTAAGCTGTTAAATACGAACACATTCGTCTGGGTTTCAAGTGCTTATTCAGAATCAAGTGAGACTGAATTAAAACAGGATAAGTAAGAAACAGCTGTCTGCCACTGGAAGTCATGAAAATGAAATTCTGGTGCTGATGATGCTGAGTTAAAAAGAACGGAATTTTCCTCCTGAAAGATGTGTGATTTCCTTTAAAATAACAGTGCACAGCACTAGTCATTCTGAACAACAGTGGGCTGATGCCAGAAAGGTATTCTCTGAGAGAAGAATGATTGTGTCCTGCTTTACATTATTAAAAACAATTTCACAACAAAAAGAAAAGGTTAATCCACGTTCCTATTAACACTTCACCCAGAAAAACCAAATCATAAGAATTCGATCTTACACTCACTGAATTCAGTGCGTTGAACTTCATAGAAAGAAGACCTCAACACAGCTAAGTCCAGTGCTATCCCTGCTGCTCTCATTAGACTTTGACAATATTAGTTTCTCTTTTCCTCATCTTTACATCATTTCTCTTGACTGGAGTGCTATTTCACGAAAATGTAGTAGACTAATCATTAACTGGCAGCGCTAGTGTATAGACCAAAACTTTAAATTGACAATCTCAGCACTAGAATACCAGAAATTGATAGAATCACAGCCATTTCTTCTCCTGGATGTATGTGTGATAATTGTTTATTCTGCTCGTTGACATTCAAAAATAATTGAACTACAGAACAAAGCAAAATACTGTAGTCTTGGTGTAATGTGTGCTGTTTTGAGGTTATGCAGAGACTCCATGAAAAGATCACAGTGGGAACGGTAGTTCATTTGCATTGTCACTTCCTAAAAATTTGCAGAAACATACCCTTGAAAGAATTAGGTCACACAAAATGTGGCCTAAGGGTTTCTTCTTTCTGTTTTTTCCCAGTGGATCTGTGCAGCTGATGCAATACAAACTGTTCTACATCAATAATTTTTTGAGTTTATGTTTCTTGAAAAATTTATATGACTTATGGAAATAAATGATCTTTTTCATTCAGTGGGAAAATCTCCTTCAGCTTCATTCCAGATCTGATTTCTTGATAAAACTGTGGTGGTGTTTCAACACACATACATGTGTAGACAAAAGGCTGGCAGCTGTAATGATCTTGTAAATCTTCTTCAAATGATTGCAGTTGCATGTATTGCATATTTTAAAAAGGCATGTAGCAGAAATGTAAGGAAATAATTACAATAAAGTGTTTTCCTACTGGGTATTATAGTTTGCATATAAATTTTCTTTCTTTGTTATGGAATAACAACACATTTAACACTTTTCATATTAAAATCAAGTCAGTGTGGTGGAAAGACGGAAAGACAGGGATTAACTTATTTAGTCTTCTGTAACCTGTTGACTTACTTATAGTAGCAAGAATACTGCTGCAAGCTGCAGAACAGTGTTTGGCTCTTCTTTCTGAGTACTTCATACATGCTTGCCTTGTTTGCTTCTTTAGGGAAATGCTGTGATATAAACAAAACTGTGTGTAGTCCCGATTATTTATACATTCAGGTAACAGTTTCCTGAATCAAACCTATAACCACTTTTGGTACCAATAACTGCTTTTTATGTAGCATGAGATTTATATTATTGGGCAATTTTGAATGAATTTTGTTGACTTCTGTTTCCTGAAGCATGTGACACACATACTTAACATATTCTCTGCTTTATATCCACTTTGTTGTATCTTCTTCCTTTTTCAGAGGTTATGGGGGGGATATATTTTTGCTTAAGCTTACAACATTACAGAGAATGGTAAAATCTAATTTATGTTTGTTGTTCATTTTGCTTTACAGTCACAGCATCTTTATTCTTAAATATTTGGAAAAATCTCTTGTGAGTATTGCACAGAAAGACTTTCTTTATCTATTTTTTGTGGAGTGCCCAATACAATAATATCTTTAACTACTATTGTAATATAAAAAACAGGAAGACAAAGAATAAGCTTATAACACTTTTAGATGAGTTATTACTTCTCTACAAACATAAACAGCCATAAATAAATGAAGATAGATGTAAAATAACCATCTGTTAGGAAAATTATTTCAAGTCAAAACATTTAAAACTTGGCACTGCAGATGTATTTATGTAAATCTGCATTTAGTCATTTAAGTAACTGTCCTCATGTACAGATGTTCAGCTTCACTGCAGCCCTCATTTGGGAACTGGCGAGGGCTCAAGATCAGCCCGCTCAGGTAGCTGCCCAAAATTGGATTCAGGTGCTTAGCTTGGGGTGTCTGTGAAAACATTGGCCCAAGTTCACAGTGTAACAACAGGTTCCTCCTAGAGCACTAGGAGGACTCGCTGCTAGCTGAGGTACGCAGATGTCAAGAACGCCTCTCTCCATGAGGAACTAATTTGATAGATATCTGAGATTTCCCTGATGATGGAAGATGTAGATTTGAAACCACACAGGCTGAAGAATGCTGTGCTTGTTGCCTGCTTCCTAGGAAGGGGCATCACCTTTAAGTTTTCATATAGTAAGAAGGAGAGTAGTGGGCCTTATTCATCAGCTCCCGCTTTTTTTTGTCTGCCTTTTTAATGCAAGGCTTATAGGGACACACTGTTTTTCTTTTCCATTACTCTGTGCCCTCTTACCTCAATTTCTGTGACTTTCAAACCAATTGCCACGTTTCAGTTAGACTGGAAACATTTCTTAAAAAGTAAGCATCTGGGTAGAGGGGAGAGATCCAAATTTGTGCCCACGTTGAAAGGCAGGCAGGCAGGCAGAACTTAGTCACTGTATACTGTGGATATATAACATACATAAATGCATATTAGCTGGAATGTCAGAACAAGCCTTAACTTATACTATCTTTGGGCTGGTAGAACTTATGGAAAACTTGAATTATTATTCTAAATAAGCGTAGCAGAGAAAGAACATATATCCACAGGAACCAGGTGTCATTACTGGTTTGTGACTCAACACACTTTTAAAGAAAGCAGCTACTCTCACCCAGTTCTCGGCAGGATGTCTACTTTCAGGAAGTACTCTAGGCTGCAGCATCCAGGTAGATGCAGACACTGGAGCCTCAGAGGAACAAAAGGTTTTAGTGGGTCTGTTCTGCTGGCTGTTCCCTGCTGGCTACCTCTGTGGCACGCGCTCCTCAGCCTCTCCCTGCTTGGACACTCTTCTGGGAATGTAGCCCCAGCTTCCTGCAGTGAGGCAATGTAGTGCAGACCCATGGATTCTCACAGAGAGCCTTTGTGACAGACGTGCAGTGTCGCAATAGCCAACTTGATCCGAACTGTCCCTTCTGATTGCTGGAGACTTCCACCATCATGTCACCTGCCCTGTGTCTCTGGTGCTGCCTGTTTTCATCGTCAGGTTTCATGGCTCTATGTAGTCAAGCCAGACTATTATGAGCACTATTATCGTTAGTCTCCTATGAAATCTTATTTTTTATCATACCATTTCCACCAAAAAGCTGGAACCATTACCCCTCTTAAGCCAATGTGACTTGCTGAATGTGGATATGTGGTAATGGTGAGGACATGTAAATAAACTGATATTAGCTCAGTTTCTTCCATGTTTTCCTTCTGAGGATTCTGTGGCCGTGATTATAACCTCAGTGCCAAATGACAGCAGTTTCAGGAGCTGCTGAGGCAGATGGCTGAAGCACTTGATCTGATAACAACTATGCCTAAAATGACTCATTGACTCTTCAGCATTTTTTTTTAAGATTAAGCAGAGTATAAAGCTTATGCTTCTATATAATGAGAGCATTACCTAATCAGCAAGAGATCTCTGAATGACTCTGGTTTTAATCCATATGATTTAAAGGAAGGGAGAGCATAAAAGAGGAGAGGTAAGAGAGATTGCTCTTACCTGTCCTTTCATGCACCAACCAACAGCTTCACTCCACCACCCCCATCTTTAAAAATCCATACGCAAGCAGAAAGCATACCCTTCTGTAGGAACCTTGTACTTTATATTAATACAGTTGACATTTCTTCTCATCATTTCCCAAAGCAAACTTGTAAGTAGGTGAATTCTTACTCAAAACTGTAAAGCAAAGATATTGTTAGGATCCAATCCAGCTTAAGAAGTGCAGATAAGCCTAGCTACCTTTTCACCTTGTTCTACTGCAAACAAGAGGAACTCATTTGTATCTAGTGTGATCCTTTAAATTACATCATGAAATAATCACCCTAATCCGTAATGTATAGCGACCTTTTGTGGAACACACTTAAATAAGTTCATTAGACAAGTAAGTGTTCTTGGCTTCCTCCATTTTCATCCTTTGTTTTTCTTTTTGTTTAACTCCTGTCATGTCTATATTCTTGTCCCAAGGGTCAGAACTGTGTATTCTGCTTACCAGTCCAGTACACAGTAAGCTTGGGTGGCTCTAGGAAGAGTAATTGAGGAACAGCAGAAATCACCATTCAGTGACGAAATTTCTTGGTGACTCATAAGGAATTTTGCTCACATTGGTTTATAGACTAGTATGTGTTATTCTTTTTCCTTAAAATAACATAATATGTTTTCCTTTGAAAGTTGTCATTCTGCGTTAGCTGCAGTTGCGCAAAAATGATCAGTAATATTTTTCTGATGCAGTGCCTCCTGTTGCTTTTGAGCCATTGCTCAAGAAATAGTAGAGTTTGGTTTTGTTTTTGTTGTTATTTTTTTTCTTTTTTTTTCCCCCTAAAGTCAAGTATGCTATGCTGCTATGCATCCCTACCGTAAAATAACATCATAGTCATAAGAGATTATAAAATATATTCTGAATTGTTTCTCTTGTAATTAGAACTTATGATTACTTTTTATTTTTTCACAAAAATACTATTTGGAAATGAGAAAGAGATTCTGAATTAACATATTTTTACTGAAATAGGACCATTTTCTAAAAATAATGAACATGAGTAAGTCAATTATTAATAAAATCAAAAATATATTTAAAAGTTTCCTCTTAAAATATTTCCTCTTAAAGTATTAATATGAATAAACTTTGAATAATCCTTCATCTCAAAAAACTGCTAGCTATTTCCATGCATGCCTGTTCTGTGCCTGTACTTCTTTGATTACAAAGAGTGATATTCTAGCATCATTCTGACTTGTATACCACAATACCTTGGTGAAAGTGTTATGAGTACATTTAAAAAAATGCAGTCTATAAACTATGATATCCATTACATAAATGGCACAATAGATAAGGATTTTTATTGGATATTAAAGGAAGTAATGTGATAAATTTGCACAAGTGGCCCAACAAATACATTTTATACATATTGCAAGCATGTGTCAGTTTGTTGTAGGCCTCAGTAGGTTGTCTTAGTAATGGGAGAGTTTACTGGAAAAACATGCAAATATGATCTGTTGTTGAACAAGCCTTCTGATGTTATCAACAGTATTTTTTGTTGTGGACTGAGCTTTGAGTGCATGGACTTGCCCAGATACCCCAGTGAAAAATTCTTTGGCCTTCCCCATAGGCTGGTGCGCTCCACATGCCAACAATTCTTACTTTCCAAGTTGTGACTATTGCAGTTTAAGTTTCCTTCATTTTTTCAAATCCAGGAGGGTGGTTCCTCTGTGCTATGAAAATAGCAACAATTCAGGATCTGGCAGTATTAGCAGACTTCACTTTTTCAGTCCCTGCAGTAATCCTGGTGGCAAGCTGGACAGAGGAGCAGTCTTACCTGGGGTGGTGGAATGCTGGCATTACTGAGATGGGCGCCGTTTCACAACATGCCACCAGCCAACATCCCCTTCACCGATTTATCTCAGGAGGAATACATGTTCAGAGGAAAGCATGTTTCTGCAGTTCATTTGATATCAGTAAATAGTGCTCAAGGGGTTTTGGAAGGAAGACATTTAAATGCCAATATTTAAAATAACATTTTTTTTAAGAAGCTAACTCAAAACAAAATTTGAGGAACTCTGCAAGCTCTACTGGAAAGCTCTCACATCTCCTTTTCTTCAGATCTCTCCTTCTTCAGTAATGACTTTGTAATTTTAAAATTACACAAAAAGTCCACAGAGATTGGGTGTTGGCAATGACTGTGTGCTGTATTTTCTTTTTGCTAAACTGTAATCTCCTAACAGTGGTGGTATGGCCTCACCTGTGTGCCTCAGAATACAAGAGAGCCTCTTCTGGCATATCAAGATACAGTCTCTTCAAGCATCACTTCAAACTGCTACATAAATCAAGATGAATAAGTTTCTTATGACCTGATAGACAGGATTTTTTTTCATATAGCTTCCATATTACTTGCATGTAGCTTTCCTTATAAATCTGACTTTCACTTGTCTTTCTTCACCCTTAACGCAGGAGAAAATCTGAAAGCGTACATCTTGAAAAACATTATGTAAGAGATAATTTGCTGAGAGATTCCTAAAGTTTACCACCTCCTCCCCATCCCCCCAAAGAAAAAAAGAATCCAGGCTCTTTCTGCAGATTCGCAGTTTTTGAGCTGTGCAAGTTGAAGCCTTTTGAAAGCAATATAGGAAACAGCACACCTAGGGGATACAATTTTCTTTCTCTTTTATCTGTTTTACGTTCTTGTGAGTAAAGACTACACATTATAATATATTATAGTTGTGTCAAAAAATGACTTTCTTCTGCTTATTTGAAAAACCGCTATAAATTCAAATGCAAGATTTCCTTACTGTAAAATGAATGGCTATTCACTGGCCTTTGATGAGCATTCATTTTAATGCCCTTTCTGTTGTTCATAAAAAGAATGAAAAGAATGCATGTTCATATCTTAGAGAGGTTTTTTTCTTTTTTTTAATCTTTCATAGGCATCAATACCGTTGGAAAAACTCAAACAAAACAGTAATCAGATCACTCAGTTTGCCTTTTTTTTAATTTATTTTTTAAAATATAGTAGAAGAAATTCTTCTGGCCCTTACTGCACAGATATCTGGGGAGGAGAGGGTGTACTATTCTCTATCTGGCTTGAGGATAAAATAGTACATTTCATTTTCAGTGCTATCTGTACTTTAAGCTGCATAAATTCGGTCTTTGTCCCATAGTGATGAAAGAAATCTTGGCAAGTGCACACAGCCTTTCATAGCCATTTCCTTGTCCCTGCTCAAATTGCTGCTGAAAGATGCTCAATTAACTTAAAGTTCTTGTTTATTGCACTTAATTAGGCAACAGAAGAACTGGCAATTTCAGGCACATTCAACAACTTATAGACATATCGAGCAACTTAATGCCAAAATATTCCTGGGAAATTTTCAACATATTGACCCATTTTTAGACTATTTAACCTATTTTAAATGGTTGCATTCTAATGTCAATAATGGGCTCACCTCAATATCCCTAAGTTACAAAAGCTGTCACTGAAGTCATTCAGTTGTCACTGAAATTTTTGCTGGGCAAGCTATGCCAGGCAAAGTCCTTAAATAGTAATGATTTTGAAACTTTCATTTTGAAGAGTGAATTTAAGCACAATAAATTTCATTAGCACTTGACAGACATGCAAACACACCAACTGTTATTAACACAAAGTAATGAATTACTGAGCTTTTTGCTTGTAAAGAAAATCCCAGGGCTTGCCCTCAACAACATTTTAATTACATAAATAAAATTATTCCAATGGGAGCAGGAAGAAGGTTTTTCAAGCATCTTGATTTTAGGTATGAATTAACTTGCTGCTAATAATTGACTATTCTATTGTATGATAATATTTTATACCGAAATCAGTGAACTTTAAAACATTTTCCGACTTTTAGCTCTGTCACTTTAAGTAGCTTTATACAACAAATAATATTTACTGCACAAAAAATATTTTTACATGGTTTTCATTCCTTTTGTATTTTTGTGCTATATTTGGATGAGTAGCTAATGTGAAATAATATGCAAATATATTTCAGATCAGGCCAACAAAGCTGTACAAATTTTGCACACACAAACATGTTTTCTAGCTAACAAACAGGAGTTACTTTGTACTTGCTTGTATATATAAAAACAATTGGAGGAACGTCTGATTCACGCAAGTGGTGCAATTCTTGTTGCACTTTAAGCATGATTTGTGACCTAATATATTATTTTGCAACAGTAAACAGTGTATCAAGGCCACAGAGATCTCGGCCTCGAGTTTCTGTTGCCCCCTTTTTCACACTGTTTATCTAAGATTATTTAACACTACTTCATTTGATACTGATCACTAGCACAAACATGGACAAACGTCAAAGTCTAAATTAATTAGAGTAAAAGTAAGTATTTTAGTACTTACAAAAGCAAAAAAAAAAAGGAATAATCTTTTCTCATTTTTTAACTGATTGGTCAAATACATTTGTTAATACCATTTGATACAAAATCTGTGATTTCATTTTCACTTTAGTATTTCAATTTAAAAAAAAAAAGTCTGGGCTTAGAATGGGTTACATCTGATGTTGCTAACATTTCTTGGAAATGGAAAACTGTGATAACAGCTGCTATCTTGGCTCATTTTCAATTTTTTTTTTAATACTGCAGCAATTTACAAGTGGTTAAAACTATCTCCAGTAGGCTTGCATCATGATGACAAACATTGTAAGCCAGTCAAACGTTTCCTTTCCAATCAGAGCACTTCCTCCACTTACTGAACTGTTGACTACATGAATAGTATTTATAGCAACAACACTAACTTAAAAAAATGCTAATTTGTGAAATAAGCTAAAATCTAGATGCATACAGAAGATAGCAAGAGAGTGAGTGTATATTTTACATTAAAGCAAGATACCTCTGATGAGAAATAAGACAATCTTGAGAGCATTTTATTTAGACATTAAACAGTTAACTTATACCCAAAGCATATAGTTTTTATTTCCTTACAAAACCCGTGATAAGCAGAAATGTTTCTGTATTAGTATTTGTTTTAAACTCTAAGCATACAAGCTTTCTGCATTCTTCTGCAAGCCTTGCAGTACTGTAGTAATGTGATTAACACTCAGGGCTAGTGATGAAAAACAGAGTGAAGAGCCAAGCTAACCAAGACACAAGGAACTCTAAACATGGACAAGGTCAACAAAGAAGGCTGTGCATATCCAAAGACTTTGCCTCCCAAAGTCTTTTAGTGCTTTCAGCACTAAAGTTTCAACTCAGAGTAGATTTTTTTTAATTTTTCAGCTAAAGTTGCGCCTCATTTTTGGTGTATGATAAAGCTTCCAAAAACACTGTAGACATGCAAGTTAGAATCTGGTAATATGCCAAAACCTTATTTTTGTTTTGTGTTAAAACAGAAAATAGTTTCCCTCATGAAACTTAAACCTGTCTATCTTCATCAAGTATGTATTAAAATGTAAGGACTTTCCTTAAGGACTTTTGTTAAATTTTAACTATTTAATTTTTCTGGGGGGGGGAGGGGGGCACTTAAGGACTAGTATTGAGGCACTTCTATTCACTGAAATGGCTGGTGAAAAGCTGTGCCAGCTCAAGGATCTCTGCACCATTTCTGGATCTGGGATTAGTCTGTGCAGAATGAATTCAGGTATTTGACCTTGAGCAACCTGATCTCACTTTGAAACTGGAGCTGGCTTTAGGCAGGGGTTTGGACCAGGTGACTCCAGAGTTTTCTTTCAACCCAGATTGTACTATGAACTCTGCTTTCTGATGTTCTACCTCTGGGACTAGCCTGTGCAAGGCTGGTTGAAGTGTCTGTGTGCACATGATCTACACATGCTCAAAAAAAAAAAAGAAAAAAAAAAAAACCTCTAAAAACTGTTATTTCTGCTGCTCTGAGTCTTCAGCAAAATAATCATCTTCACAACAGATCTTTGGAAAACGTGCTGTGCTCTGAGCCTCAGATGTGAGCACTGATACACACGCACCATGATCAGGATACCTGATACCGGTTTTGGTTTATTCCTTGTGTCCTTATTCCTCTGATGTTTTTCTCCAAAAAGGGATAAAGTGCTGAACATTGCCCCCAAATATTTTAATGTTAGTTTGTATTCCTTTAGTGTATATTGATCTGTGATTGACTCTTCTGTAAAAATATGATTCTTTATTCAGTAATACCTGATATTTCACAATACCATCACTGTTTTTTGCGTATTTTTTTTTGAAGTAACAATCTTGTTCAGTTAAGTGGTTAGTGTGTGGCATTACTACAATCATTTTAATTGCTCAGAAAGCTTGTTGTTTTGCTAGGAAGAACTGAATTAGCACCTTAGATAGTTTTATTTTGCGTATAGGTTAGCATAAATAGCATTTTCATTATTTACACTAAAGAGTTAAAAAAAAAAAAAACATGATTTGTGATTGACCTTTTGCACACCTTTTAGGAAGTCACGTTACTTTCTAGGGTCTCTCTTTCTCGGGATTCAGAGAGAAGCATGAAGTTTGTCTTTCAAAATGAAGTTTTAAGAATTTATGTATAAAAAAATCATTACACAGGAGCTCTTTATTATTAACTAGTAGCGGTTTCTAAATTTTCTGTTCAGGCAGCAAGCTGAAATACAGTTCCTATGCACTCCGAAGTTCATCAGAGAGAGAGGAATGCCCTTTGAGTTACAATCATTACTATTTATCATTACATTTCATTACTAAAAACTTTGCTTAAGCTGCAAGCGTGGGCCTGGCCTCACAGTCTCTTCAGAAATCTCTTAAGTATTACTGTTTTCTCCAAGACGGAGCATTCCTGAGATATTTAACATATGCTGAAGTTCTGATGTTCCTCCAATAATAGGTGCCCGTTGACTCCAGTTTTAATTTTTGTTTTCCATGAAATAGAGCCTTCAAAACAGCCACCATGAAAAGCAGGCTTTAGTATCTGTGATTTGCAGAGAGATACTTTGACATATTTGAGAGATTAAAAACTCTCTGTTTAAAACCCGGTGCTCCTTGAAGTGAAATCTGATAAGCTGGAAGAATGTCTAGGATGCTTCGGGATGCTAACAAACATTCAGAGATAAGAATAGATCTGACTGATTTTTAAGGTTTGGTTTACATTTCTCCTCCCACCCAGGACTTAAAAAACTGCCCTATCCATCAAGCTCTTAACACTTGGAGAGCATTCTGGCTTGTCCTTCTCTCATGAACTACAGTTTTTAATGTGTAATGCTATCGCACTGAAATTGTAAAAGGAAATGGTATACAAAGAAAACACTCGAATTGCCTTAACGCCCCAAATCATGGGTAGAAGCAGCGTGCCTAGACTCAGACATAAGCCATGCTTGAGAGCAAGGTGCAATTCCTCCCTCCGTGCCCTGCCCAAAGCGGGGTCCCGCCACGTCTCGACAGGGCAGGGCCTCCTGCTTCACTCTTAGGGATCGCCAAAACCTTGGCTGCGGAATTTAGGAGACTGGGAACCAACTTCTTGACACAGAAAGGGAAAATGAGACATTTTCTTGTCTCTAATCTTTAAATGTCTTGGCACTGCATCAGTTCATTTCTTCTAAACACAATAATAACATTTGCTCTGAAAAGAGTTCTTGATGGATGCTGAATTTGCCAGACGTTTCACTCCGAGATGAGGATATGACAAATGTGCTTCCTTGCATTTTTATGTTGATATATTCTCCCTCACAAAGGACAACTTCATAAAGTGCTTGAATCAGATCCACATTCACACTTTACATATGCAGCATTTTTGTGGCTGACAAAGTTGGCTCCTCATGCAAACTAACTTGGAAATAAAGTCAAATCAAAGAAGGGCATGCTGAGACCGCTATACTTCGGGATCTATTTTCTTCCAACTAATCATCATTATTATGACTAGATATTTACCCTTAGGTGTGCTGAGCAGATCCATCTGACTCATCCATTTAGTGCTGACATTCAGTACTAGGCTGGATGTTGTCCTGCTGGGTTAATCATTATCTTTCCTGTCTGAAAGATTTGGTAATTCCTACGACCGCATAGGACAGCTATTTTGGGACTTACCGGGTGACTTCAGAGCTGACATAACCTTTCTGGTATTGTCCATTGTAACCTGTGTCATGACATTAGCGTGAGTTACGGCTGCTTTGAGGATACAAACCTTCACATAGCACAGATGGTCTGTGGGAAAAAGCCCGCAATGAGGACCTGTGCATTGCACATTCAACCCTTCTTTGCAAATTATTTCCCCTATCATTGCCTCCTTTTCTTAGGTACCTTTTAATCGGGTGTCTAAGGTATCATTTATTGGAGAGACTATGCATTATAATAAAGACTGTAGTATGGGAGGCTGGAAAATACACTCTGCCACCAATAGTATCATTGTGTCCTGTTGGCCTTCTGCAGACTTGCTTAGTTCTCCATTATGCAATGTATCACCATTACTTCCTTACAGTCAAATTTTTAACCACTTCTTTGAAAGAATGATGAAAGCCGTGTAAGCTCATTAACAGAGCATGTGTGTAGGCTTAAAATTACCGATAATAGCAAATGGTTGGAAAGTCAGTAATTCCTTTACATATTTGCCAAGACCTAGGTCAAGGTTCAGGGTTTCCTTTGCTAAACTAGTGAAATTAGAAATACCCTCAGGTGTTTTGGGGAGTGCTGGCAGTTCACATGCAACACAGTTATCTCAGGTGTTTTCTGCAAGAGAAAATCATGCTTAGGCAATACTCCACTCAATTCTAACGTGCTTTTCCTCCCGCATAATGTATTTTGTATAAACTAATCGCATTTTATTTAATAGCTTTCAGTGTTTTCTACAGGCTGCCATAATCCATTTTATCAAACATTACAGTCATTTCAATTGTAGTAAATTTTGATATCATAACCTTGATTCTCATGTCAGTGAAATAAATAGTTCATATACAGGAAAGTGTTTGTGTGTTTAAGAGTAATCATCATAAAAATGAAATGCCTTTCTACTGAGAAGCTTTGTTCTTATACTTTCTTATCTGTATTTGTGTAAACATTTTACAAAAGGAAAAGAGACAAATGTTTATAGTGATTCTGAAAAACTGAGATATACATAATTAACTTGGTGTATGAGCAGCTATTTCCGAGTAAGAAAAGCCTCAAAAGGATGATTTTTACCGCAGAGTTTATAAACTCTTCCTTCAAGAGCATTGCTCCTCATTTTTTACTGGTAAAGAGGGTTTGGATCCAGGAAAGGATGTAAGGGCTATAGAGATTTTAGATCTGCACCCCTTGGGTATAATGAATTGAAACAAAATGGAATGTATTTTCTGCCATTAAATCACTTGGCATTATTTTAGGAGGTCATTTCTTACTAGTATTTTTGTTGTCACACTTATTTACACTAGGATTTTTTTTTAATTATGCCATGTGTACATGAATATATTTGACCCCTTCTGGTCCATGTTAGAGAAAGCCGTAAGCTGTAAATATTACTGCATCTAAGAGCTGGAATAGTTTGTCCTTTTGACACCGACTTAATTATACATTTTCAGAGAGCAGAAATTGAATAGGTGCCATGTAGAACAGCAAAAGTCTCCTTTAGGTCAAATGACATCGCTACTACCAAAACCAGCACAAGCATGTGAATATGATGTTTAACATGGAACAATCCCAAAACAATATGTACTGCAGATTTAAAATCATAAAAGTGACTGGCTTAAGTCACATTTTGTAGATAAGCATTTATGCATCTGGCAGTAAAATTTTGTCCTAAATAAGCAATGTTATGAAATGAAGTAGTAATGATCTTGAGAGATTAACCATCTAAGAGAGAGTCCATCTATATATTATAGTAAAATGTGTTTTCTATATTTTTATTTGGATTTTCACTTAGATATTAAACTAAGGAGGACATAAATATATTTTAAAAGAATGTCCAATGTGAGCAGCAGCCTTGAAGTGATATTGAAAAGATCCTGTTTCGAAATACAGCTGTTTTGTATAACAGAGCAAAATTTCCAAAAGAGACACAGGGACTGGTCAGCAATTCAAATTCCCTGTACCATTATTTCAAAACATTTAAGAACAAACGTTAATGTAACTTTTGTTTTTTGTTTTCCAAACAGTTAATTCGGGCGATGGGATAGACTACAGCCAGCAGAAGCGTGAAAATATTGGAGATCTGATTCAAGAGACACTGGAAGCCTTCGAGCGCTACGGTGGAGAGACTGCTTATATAAACATTAAATACATGATCCCTACTTATCAGTCGTGCATATTAAACTAAGTTGTGTCAAAAGGGATGATTCCGTTTGTGCTCTGAAAAAACTATATCTAACTCTGTGTGGCATCTTGTTAGTCATGCTTTTTCTCTCTACAGCTGCTAAAATAGTGGCTTCTGGGGCTTTAGACTGTTAGCACTATTGTGAACAAGTCTTTCCAATACATAAATAGTGCCTGTTCCTTTGATTACAATGGTGTACTGTGCTTGTTTGTTCCACAAAAGAATTGCTTCTTTGTAACAGAACTGACTGGAGCAGGAATCAGAGTTAAACCTTCAGTTGTATGGACAATAAAACTATAATTTTCATACGCAATTCAGCAATTGCTGTTCTGTGTCCGCTTGCCCTGAGGGTGATGTCAGAGGCTGTAACAAGAAGAGTTTATGCTGACTGCTTAATAGGTGTTTGTCATGGAAGAGAAACACCAGTTCAGCAATGCCTCCCTAGCAGCTGTGCAAAATAATGTGCCTGACACACAATAACACTGTTCAATGTATATACCTGTTACAGTGGGAAATTCTATACAGCCCAGTAGAAAACTCTGTCACAATATCATTATTTCTCTTATATTCATGATCTAGGCTTACAGGTGCTTGCCTTTCTATGAAACCTGGGTTCCTATTTGTTCCGATCAGGCACAGGTATAGTTTCAAAGGAAACAAAACAAAAATAAAAAGCAAAACCTGAATATATCTGATGGAATATGCAGAGTACATATCACTCCCTAATGGCACTGCTTATCATGCTAAACACAATATATAAATACATAGGCATTTAGAAGGCACTGGGTGGCAATGCTAAAGTCCTTATTGCTAGAAGATACCCTTAGAGTTAGTTTCTCCCTGCCTACCCATAACAGGGGATTGATATAGCCGTGCATCTAAGGAGGCTATCAGGATTGGCTTCAGTCCTCTAAAATACACCTTTGAATAATAAAACAAGTCTTGTAATTGTCAAGGACAACCATTTGAAAAATGGAGTAAGCTCAAAAGCAAATCAGGAGATACAAGCTTTTTTTTTAAAAAAAAAAAAAAAGATTTAAAAATATGCAGACTTTGGACTCATTTTGTTTTATTCTGGGTGCTGGGAGCTCTTAAAATACGCAGAAGTTGCGCTTGCAACTGTTTCCCTGTTAGAACTCTTTTGTGTTAGGAGCACAAGACTTTTTCCAAATGCTGGTCCATGTTCACGCACTGCAAGGAGTGCCCGTGTGGGAGACGTGGCCCTTATCCTGCTTTGCTCTCTTGGTGAGTAAAGGAATGGTGGGGTGCACCTACCTGCCTGGAGAAATTTTGAGCCAAATATGTCATTAAGCTGACATTTGCTTTGCCTTATCCTATTCTATGAGCTCTTCAGCCTGAAGATTATTTATTTATTTGTTTGTTTTTATTTTTATTTTCTTCTCTTTCCTGGAACTGAAGAAAAACATAGGAGGAAGATTTGTTTTCTTCCTACCTCCTTGAGGAACTGCTATATCATGTGGTGCCCCTGGCCAGGAGAGCTCACCAATCCCTGTTTAGGCATGACTGCTGCTCTTATGTCTTTTTACCAGGCTCTGGAGAGCTTTTCTGCTGTTGTTTTTTCTGATTTCTCTTTTGCACATTGCCAAGGCTTCTCTCAAGGCCCTAGAGTATAGGCAGTGTCTATCCTGTGACTGACACATGCCTGTGATGGATGAGCACATCAAATACACTGCCTCACTTTTAGGCTATCTGTAAATCTTCCACCTCCCAAGCAGAAAGGAATGCCAAGCCTGTCTGTAGGCATATTTCTTGGGAAATGCTAGAGCTTTGTCTTCGAAACTTGCAGCACAGAGTCTAGCAGGATGTCACAGCAGGGCTACAGCCACATTTGCTCTTCCAAAATGCCTGTCAAACTCTTTCTAATCTCTTTTTAAATAGAGCATTTATAGATCACAGATCTAGGAGCTACCCCAAGGAATGGTCCTAGCTCAGAAATGTCTGTGCAAGCAGGGCCAGCAAAGGTAGTAAACATAAGAACTAGAGAGGCTCCAACTCCCTCTCTCTGAGGAGGGTCTCTTCCAGCCCTGGCACTTGGCTGACAGTTGCTCTCTCTGTTCCACCTCAGAAGAGCCCTCTCTTTGTGTCCTGCACCAATGAGCCATATTCTTTTAATGGCACCTATGGATTATTCTTTTGAAATTGCAGGTTTCCACATGAAGCAGAAACTGTGCTGCATGACTACCGCTTGGAAGGAGCTGAGCTATTCCACTCTGAAACAAATCACATAATGAACAAATAATAATAATTTCAGGCCACCTTTCACTTCTTGGCTATTCATATTCTTGTCCTTTAAGAAAATGCTCAGTACCGCTCAGACGCCTGAGGCCAAGCAGCTCCTCAATAGCTGGCTGCAGTTCCACCACACAAGGGACAGCAACGCGCTCCCGTCCTGAGACCTCCCCGTCCCTCTGGCCTCCTGCGTCCCACCAGCGCTGCTGAGGGTGCGATTACGTTGCAGGCTCCTCCCTGACTTTCTGAGCCTGTTCCCTGACCCTCTCTTTTTGCATCCCTTCCCCCTTTTGCTCAACCAGGACAAAAATAGTGACTGACAAATAGATGCTAGATGTCATGGAAAATGAGTATGCAGTGCAGCTCAAGCCCTGCCTAGACCCCATCCTCTCAGCACCACTCTATTTTTATGGAGATTCCTATATAGGTATCACTTCAACAAGGGTTGATCTTATTGCAAACCATAAGGGTAGAAGTTATCTCCACTCATATTAGGAAAAATGTGTTTTACAGCTAAGTTCTTTTACTTGCATGTTCAAGTAGCCTGCATCATACTATTTCTATGACAGGACCATTGCTTTAAAAATGAATGTTTCCCCAAAACACTTTTTATCCTGGAAGCTGGATTAATAGAAAGAAACACAGTTTGGCAATTTAGGAACACCAAAAATAAAGCCATTTTAGGCTATCATTTCGCTGAGTCTAACTGTAGGCCTGCCAAGCCTGAGAGTGTCCCTTTAAGCAGGATCAGCAGCATATTTATAGGCAATTACAGCATTGCTCGGAGCACTTTGTAAAGCACAAGACCAAGGACCCAGGTGCTTAAAGCATATGAGTTATATTATGTCATTCAATACACTGCCTAGCTATTTTGCCATGATCAAAAATGGAATTATAGTTTCAAAATAGCAACTGTCTCTCTTCTCGCTCTCATGTAATTGTGGTCACTGATATTACAGGTGGCCGATCAACAGTTTGTAATCGTAATCAATTAAAAGGCCTTCTGGCTCAGATTTTTCAAAGAGTATAAATTAAGCATAGCTCCATTAAAAGCAGCTTGGCTGTGTAGAGCTGAAGTGGGCTCTTCCTAAGTATGAAGTTTTTGCCTTCTGCTGCTTTCCAGATCTCCAGGCACCACAAGGTAAGTAACATCAGTAATGGACCCTGTGGGTGTTGAAGTAAAGTGTTGGTTTTCTGAAACAAATGTTTGGGATGTGTCAAGGTTATTTTGATGAACATAAATTGGTCCTTGTTTAATTACACCATAAAAACCACATGTTAATATAAAACAAAAAAACTGTGACCTTCTATGTCTTGTATGATCCTCAAATTGAGGGGGGAAAAAGAACCTTTATTTTTTTTAATGACCTCTCTGCAAAGTGGAGTAAGAGAATTTTTTTTACAGGTATTACATTTTGGGAAGTCCTCTGATGTTATTGAGGCTGCTGATGGATATAGTAGTCACTCAGCAACCTGAGTTGCTGAATGCAAGATCCACCTGCACAAAACTGCTGGCGCGACGGGAGGAGGCTCCGTTCCCCATGACAGAGGAGGCTCCGTTCCCGCCAGCACAGGCCGCTCTCGCTCTCGGCACGGACGCGGCCTGGCAGAGCCCTGGGCCGTCGCTGCCAGGCTCGGCCGTGGGGAGCTGGAGCCAGGCTGCTCGCTGGTAACTTTCCAGTGCTTCAAAGAGATGGAGCTGACAAAAGGAGCCTGAAAAGGGCCTCCCAGGAGTAAAATACAAAAGGACTATGGGAAGCGTTAAGCGGGAGGGAAGGTAATCGACCTGGCTGGAGAGGGGGCAGGGGTATCTGTGGGTGCGGGGGGCAGAGCTGCAGTCAAGCAGCGCAGAACAGGCTAAGCCAGACACTGTGCATCTTCCTAATCCCGTCTGGAGGCCCTCAGAAAAGCCTTCCGTCGTGTGAGGGGCTCTGCAGGCACTGGGGCATTTTTCCACTGATCTGTAACATCCTGTGTTTTCTCCTTTAAAAGAAAGCAGCGATGTTTGCAGGAACTCTGCACAAAGCCTCGCAACGGCTTGGAGCTGCTCTGTGCCTCCTGGAGACCGGCAGAGGAAGGCTGCTGCCCTGGCAGGACAAGACGTTCCCTGTGCCGGCCCCGTAATCCTTCCGGCACACGAGGGGAGGGAAGGCGAGCGCGGGGGCATATCTTAGCCCTGCTCACTCTCGCCTAGCAAGCCTAGCGGGGACGTCTGCGGGACTCCCTGCTGGGAGCTTGGCCCTGTGTAGGGCCTTCAGCAAGGCCCTACTACACTGTGGCTCCCAGCAGCGCCCAGTGCGGCCTCTGAGCCATGGGGTGAGTGCCCCAAGTCTGGGGACAGTCTGCAGCCTTGGAGAGGAAAACGAGTCCCTTAAAGGCTGGTATTTGCCACATAGCCCCACAAATCCCTATTTATTTATTCATTACAAACACCCAGGGACGTATCTGTATGATAACAGCGCACGCAGGAAGCGCCACGTGGGGCCAGCATGGCCGGTGTTGGGATCGTGGCACTCCCAGCTCGCACTTCCCCATGAGAAGCAGAAGTGTCTGATCATGCTGGGCCCAGGCTGTGGCACTCGCCAGCCTAGGGTGCCTTCAGTTTCTCTTCCTCACATAGAAAGTGAGGGGAAAGCAGAGGGCACTGCTCAGATTTTGCTTTATCTTGCTACCGGAGTGCCTCAGAGGGGTGGAAAGCCTCTAGTTACAGGGGAACTGGCAGGTTCATGGCAAGGAAGTGCCCAGTGCTTGGGAGGCCCAGGGAAATGGGAGCTAATCCTGCTGCTTTGTCAGTGCTGGAAGAAAAGTGAAATCCCAGCTGCCTTTCTATATCTTAGTGAAGGGCGGTTAAATACACTGAGATAAAAAGGGCTGCAGCACCTAATCCTATCTCAAGCAATATAATGACAATGACCTTTAGTTTAAGGCATATAGGCAAACCAAACTTCCTGTGCTGATCTGCATCAGCATAGTGCCTTTTTAAAAAAAAAAAAAAAAAATTCAGCGGCTGTAGGAAGGCTGAGATGACAGGAAGGGTGATGGCTGTGAGCCTGCTGGCTGCCTCGACCCGCTCCATTCCCTGCCACAGTGGGAGCGTGTCTGCCCTGGGCTCATCCCTGCTGCGCTTCCGCTTCTGTGTTGTATGGCATGTGAATTACCCAAATTGGCACCACCATCATTAAGGTGAATGCAGGAAAACATGCTGGAGTTCTTAGTAGCATACAGCATAGTGTATGCAGCTGTTACAGCTACAAGCATCCACAAAATCTTCTGATCCTTGCATGGGATCACACGACTGTCCCATAAAATACTGCTCTTTGATAAAGTGTTCAAAGCAGTGGTGTGGACAGACACCTCAACCAGGAAGAAGCTCTAGGAGGTCTCTCAATCACAGACAGAGCCTGTCTGGAAAGGGTGAACTCAACAAATGCTGTGGCCAGTTTGCAACTGGTCTTTCTAGTTCTCTCTCAACCTTCAATTTCTTTTTTTCTGCGTGCAATCTCTAAGCTTTTTCCTAAGGAGTAATTATCAAAGAGCAGCTCAGCTTCCCTTATTCTGTCTCTAGAATCCTCACATCTCAGTTTCTCTCTTTTATGCATTAGTCCCATTACTTCATTTCTGAGTGTTCACACTTCCCGCTTCTTCCAGTTCCCAGCAATGTTGCACCAAGCCAAAGGGAGAAGCTCTGAGAGCTAAGCATGTAGAAGGCAGATGATAAAAAGGCCATAAGGGATCAGCTATTCCAGCAAAGGCTTTTCCTTTGCAGTTTACATTTTGGAAAATGCAAGTTTTGGGGAACTTGCATCTTTCCCATCCCAAAATTGTTCCCTTGGCAGTAAGTAGTGGAGGCAAAGCATTTCTGTAAGTAGATCTCCTCCCATCTCCTGTGTAATGCAGCAGTATATGGGGAGAAAAATATCTGTTCTGTTGAAACCTGGAGGCTGGAATGAAAGTAAATGGTGGGAAGCTCTTCACAGGTTCATGAGATACAAGAGGCTGCATTTCCCAGGCCTTTTGAGGTCTGTCTGGCCATGCATCTCAAATCCCTGCTTTGCAGGGCTGCCATTTGTCCCCTCCCCAAACATTCAGCTATTTCCAGCACTGACATCCATAGCTTTCTATGGCAGAGCTCACAAAAGCCTAACGAACTCCATGAAGAGAAGTCCCTGTTGACATTTGCCCCCGCTCCCTCCCCTTGTGCTCTGGAGCCAAATACACGAGTATTGATTATGGTCATCACAGGCTGGTACTTGGGCTGGGGTGATGCTTGCAGGGCCTCTATCCACAGCCGTGCCAGCCACCCGGTCATGTTCACTGGCCTTGTGGGTGTGCCACCCGGTCATGTTCACTGGCCTTGTACCCAAATGAAGGTTTCTTGTGTTACTCTAATGCCATATTTTCCGTGTGTTTATGCCCTGCCTTTCCCATTTCCCGAGAGGCAGCTTGTAGAGTTGGAAGTTTTAAGCCCCCATTACGACCTTGTGCCCAGATCTGTCTACAATCAATCACATGTGCTGGGGCATACAGAGCTGCAGCTAGACCTTGGCAAGTGCTGCAGAGCACAGCCTGCTTTCTCGGGGCTTGCAGAGTGTGTTTATTTGCCCATTTCTCCACAGGGGTCAGATGCAGCTGCTCCTGGAGCTGTTCCCGGCGGCTGCTTCGCGCCCGTCCCACAACTGCTCGAAGGCGGCGCAGGGTGAGAGCCGGCGCACGAGGCCTCCCCTGCGCCCATGGCATGCGTCGCGCCCGGCCCCGTGCGTCACATCCCCGCGGCAGCCTGTACCCTGTGTCACCTCCGCATCACCTCCGCGTTCCCCGTGGGAGCCCGGCAGCCCCTGACGGCCCAGGAGGCCCGGGCACAAACGGAGGGACCTCAACGCACTCGTGTCACCACCGCTAGGGCCAGTCATGCCCTGCGTTTCCTCTCCTCTGTGGAAAGTGTCTAAAACTCCTGCTGGGCGGAGAGAGAGAGGAAAAAAAAAGAATAATCCCTAGCAGAAATAATGCTTTAAATCAATTACTGTAAGACCAAGGATAAAACCCAGCTCTCCCTCAAAATACTCCCTGGGAGGAGGGGAGTACTCGAAGGCCTGGCTGTTAATGCTACATTTCATGGTGTGCGTTTTATTCTTCAGCTATTCACTTGAAGAACTTTATGCTTGCAACTTTTTTATTAATACTGAATCATTTATGTCTGTTACAAAGGAAGAAATTGCTACTGCACTGCCTCAAGAATCAAAGTAAAGGGAACATCTGCTCTAAACTTCCTGCATCCAATTATTGCTTGCTATGCATTATTACTTACTGGAGTAATGTGACTAAATTAAAGCTCTTTTTCTCGTGGCTGTTTTTATACATTTCTTTGGCATAGAATGTGTGGCTTGCTTAAAACTCAACCTACAGCTAAAACTATGTCCATATGCAGCTGAGCCCACACGTATTTTGATGCAATTAAAGGGCACAATAGGAGCTTTCTAAAAGATTGCCTGTAAAAGGCCTTTTGTTCCCTCCCCCATAGGGGCTGGGTGTGCAAGCATGTAAAAATGCAACATTAAGGAAAAAACCTCCATGAAGAATTCTGTAGACACAGGGCGATGTTTTCTGTAGCCCAGCAGTTGTCTATTCAAAAGTGGGGAAATAAGCTGTGCTGTGAGGGTTATTACGGTCTTGCTAGGAATCTCCCACGTTACATTAGAAGAATCCTTGAGATGGAGGAGGGAAAACCCACCAGAAACATTCCAGGGCTGCGAAACCGTAAACAGCCAAAACTAGCAGCAGAGCCGCTCTGCTTGGAGAGAGGCAGCGGCAGCAACAGCAAATCAAGCTGCTTGTGCACCAGATAGAGACAGTTAGTGGTTATTTTTATTTTGCCTCCTTTTTAAAGTGCACCCGCTATTACCAACTGGCTTAATTGATTGAAAAATATCTGGAAAATAAAGCTCTTGAACTTGCATGCCTGAAACATAACAGCATCACGTGTATAGCAAAGGCCACATATCTCACAAAATACCACAACATTTCACAAAGGAGGTTTAAGAGCTCCAATTGAATAAAGCTTTCTCTGTGAAATATCTTTATGGATCTACAAAGCAGTTAAACCCTCCTTGGGAAAAAAATGTGTGCATCTCTTACAGTACTGCAGCGACAGGGTAACTACCACTGAGGCATCATTAATAAGGTTTTTCCCTTATCAGTAGAAGGGAAAAATAAATCCTCATTGCAGAAAAGAAATCTAAAGTACTAAATTTTGACTATTTGCTTTTGAATCCTATGTGTATAAAAAGTCCTGTTTCACAGTGTCCTACCTTTAAGGGATGGATCCTGCCACTTGAAGGAAATGAAGACTAACAGGACATAAATAAACCATGTAGGGCTATTTCCTATCAATATTTTTGCTGCTGATATAGTATGGCATTGGGTTTCATGGTCTGTGTGATAGCAGCTTTTAATTATAAGACAAGTTGGGTACCATGTGCAGAAGGAAACTGAGGTAATTGCAGTCTCTGTAATTTTCCTTCGTGTATACTTTTAAGATTGTTTTTTTTTCCAGTAAAGAAAGAAAAATGCTGTTCCTCTGTTTTCAGTGCTTTTTTTAAGCTTTTACTCCCTGAGCATTTTTCAGCTCCCCAGAAGGTATTTGCATTGCCCCTGTTCACCAGTTTCCTTTTGTACCGGCAAACATTTCCAACTTTCTATTAGCAGCGTGTAGTGTTGTGCTGTCTTTATATGTTTCACATATCCTTATTATTACATTTGGGGAATGTGAATGGATGGTGTCTTGAGTATATGTTTTGTTTCCCCACTGCTTTCAGTCATCGCTGTTTCCTATAATCTGATCAACAGAAGGCACTTGTACAAACAGTAGTTTTTAATTTCCATTTTCAGTTTCAGTTTCTCATGAAAATTTAAATGCTGCTTTTGAATTATACTCAGCAGTTTCATTTGTTTTGTCTGAGATGCATCTCATAACGTTCATCTTCTTCCCTCCTGGTGGAGACATTTGCCCACCCTCGCAGAGGGGCTGCAGAGGCCTGGGAGACCTCCTTGCAAGAGTGGGGTAAAGGGAGCCATGGGGCTACAGGAGGTGGGAACATTGCTGGAAACTGGGGTGACAAAAATAAAAGGGTTTCCTGCCAAAGAGCAAGAACCTCCAGAGCCTCCTAAATCCAGCAATGCCAGGCTCTTGGTCCCTGGGGAGACCGGGGATTGGATTCTCAAAGGTGGGACCTAGAGACCAAAGCACATGTTGGCCATGTGTTGAGTAAGTCCAAAGAGCAAATGTAGCCAAGGGCCATGTGGTTGGTGCCAACTCGGCTATTGCGGCCAGAGAGCTGATGCCGGCAAGCCCTTGCCCTGCGAGCGCGTGGCAGTGGCCATCCACACCTGCACCCAGGACCAACAAACACATCCTCTGCTGGCCAGGGCTACCAGGAGGAAAGTTGTCTTGGCTGGCACAGCTGTGGCTCATGGCGCGGGGGAGTAACCATCATGGAGAAAGGCACGAGCCAGGTGGCATCGGCTGCTCTTGGCACTCGGGAAGAACAGGCTTCAGAACAACAGTGTGAACGTGAGGATATTTGTTCAAGGGAGATGTCCCCACTGCTTCCCTTGATTAACCTTGCTGCAGGCAAGTATAGGAGCTACGTATACGCTATAAATACCAAGAGAAAGCCCTGTGACCTCTCACTTCCAGCCGTCTGCAAAGGCTGGTTTCTCATTCGCTCCTGGGCAAAGGTGAGGGAGCATCGCCCAGAGCATGGGGCAGGCTGGAGAGCCACTGTCCTGCGAGGGCAGTCCTGCAGATCTGCTGCAGTCCGCAGTGCACCAGCACTGAGGGGACCGTCGCTGCTTCTGCCTGAGGCTCAGCAAGCAGAAGTCACCGCAGAAGAGTGTAGGAGCGCAGAGGCCAAGGCCCAGCCCCTCGAACTAGCGACTGCTGGTGCTCTGGTGGTGTCGGGCCTCGTCGCCAGCGCGGCCTCCGTGAGCCAAAATGAGGAAGCAATGCCGTGTGATTGCGGTTCAGCACGCACCAACCCAGCAGTAGTTGCAGGCAGCAAATTTTGCAGCTAAATATTGCTTGTCGTATCCTTGTGATTGGTCTTAATGAAGTCAAAGGGACTATTCATATGCAAAAGGAGAGCAGGAACTGGCCCATTGACCTTGTCTTGAAACTTGTGTTGTTTCCATATAATTGGCTGCATGTTTTTCCTCAGTAATTTGTTTCTACCTTTAGCAGCACTTTAGGAGAGCTATATTTGCATTTTAACCATATCTTTATCTTAATGCTATAAGGTCATTTCATTTCAGCTTCTCTGCCTCAGTTTGTTTTTTGTTCTTTTAATCTGTTCTACTCATTATCTCTTAACCTGTGTTTGTATTTCTAAATGGTTTTCTAATGAAAATTTTAGGAGGCCAGAGAGTTCTGTCTCTTATGTCATTCTGTGATTTGATATAAAAGTAGCACACACCTTGCTTTAAAGAATGATCAAGGTTAAAATCAGTGACATGATGTGCTTAGAAACTGGTACAAAGCTGTTGTTATCAGACAGTAGTGAGAACCATGAAATTTACTGTGAAATACATTTTTT
>NW_010576402.1:247260-264740 GCF_000705375.1 Tinamus guttatus | reverse complement strand
GAAGGTCTGTCCTAGTCTCTCTACATTTTCCAGGGGCAGAAAATAAACAATTATTAGCTGTAAAGGCTACCAGGAAAAAAGTTAAAATCAAAAACTATTCCAAAGGAGGATTGTTTACTTCCCAAATTTATTTTTTAAAATCAATGCCAAAGAGATGAAACCACCAGGGAAATTTCAGTGGGCTATGGCAGATGTAGTTGGGAAATTAAGAGGAGACATCATTGCATCCTAGACTTTAAAAGGAACCTAATAGAGGAAGAAATGTTTCTGAGCTCCAGGGACCACTCTAGACAGCTGATTACCCTTACCAGAAAGATAGATACAACGGGAAAGCATTTTTAAAAAAACTTCATTAAATACATTTTTTAAAGGAGTTTAGAAGAATAAAAAATTGTGTTGTGGCATCCTCACGCTTCAACAGCTCAGGGGATCTGTTGCTCCATGAGACCTGGTTATGTAAAATGAGAGGTATTGGACTGAGTCAATAAATGCTTGAATTGTTTATTGAATCCCGAATCCAAGTGGTGATAAAAAATATGTAGAGATTGTTTAGGATAGGGATGGATAATGGCATGACACATAGTTCTGTACTGAGCTCTCTTAACACCCTACAGCAGTGACTCGGCAGGAAGAACAGAAGGAAGCGAGCATATATAACTGATAGCAAGGAGAATGAAGTCTCCTGCAAGCAGAAATTGTTTGTAATGGTATGTGGAATTTAACTAGAAAGAATGAGATGGGAAAATAAGCTCAAAGTAAAGGTCCCTTGAAGAGACAGCCGGGGAAAGTCAGCATCAGGGGATAGCAGCCAAGTGTCTGTTTGCATTCCATTTTAGGTTCAGGGAGTGAGAGCTAGGTGGGAACATTGCAATTTTTATATACTGTAATGGAGTTCATAACCTTGACATGCACATGTACAATGAGTTGAGGAGAGTAGGAATGGGATTCGTAGCTTGTTTCATGCTAAGTGGGCAATTAATCTACAAGGAGTGCTGGGAAGAGGGTATGGCCTTAGAGGGTATCGAAGTCCCTCCAAGGGACATAACAACCTAGTGACATCATGCAGTACGGTGCCTGTTTCAGCTTGGTGTTCATGGCTGTGACACTGGAGCCCTTCTGGAGCTTGGTCATTTGTACTCCTTTCAAAAGCCTTCTTGCAGACCTCCCATTATGGGGGTAGTTCAAGCATGTAGTGAGGACGTGGGAAAAGTGAGCTCAAAGCCTTCCCTCTCTGCCTGAAGGTGTTTCAGCCCATAGCTCTCCGGTGTAATGCCTTCTCTGACGGAGCTTTCTGAATTCCTGTAACTGCAATAGATTATGCCAAATCTTTCTTTGATAAAATTAAATTATTTTCTAGACAAAGGAAATGTGTAGTCTTCCTGCTTAGAAAATGCAGATGACTGGTGAAGTTTGGAGACCTGAGGATTGAAATGATAATTTTGAGATAGAGAGAAATTTGGCTTAAGGGGAAATGACAGTGGGTAAATTTGAAAATGGAGGTAGTGAAAATCAGGTAACAGTGGGTCTCCTCTGGAGTCAGTTTGGGGACCCCCTAACAAGAGGGAGGAACTGATGACATTTCCTGCTGCTACAGTCTCAGTTTAGAGGCAAGGCTGGAAACTCAGGTGTCCTGTGCTGATCACTGAATGCTTTGATATCTATAGAGGCAGCCTGATGATCCCAGATAGACACTAATATTAGAGGTTTACAGTTTGCTGCTGTGAATAGTTTGCTTTCCCCTTGAAGAAATTCCTCCCTTAACAAATGGACATTATTTTGTCAATGTCCCTGTGTAGCTGAAGATGTTATTGTTAAGCTGTTAGCATAATTGACTTGTAGAGCAAGGTGCAAAGGAAACACATGCAATGCCAACTGTCATGTCTGTAATCCCCATGCATGTCTTTGTGTATCTAGTCCAAGCAAGATGTCAAAATCTCTATTAACTCCCAACTGTGACAAGGCCAATAAGGGATTCTGTACTTCTAATCTGACTGCTGCTGGCATTCAGCTGTCTTCAAAGCATTCTTTTATTGAACTTTTGTGTGTAGATAGGGGAAAATGAAGGGGTACTAGAGCTGCATATACCTGTTGTTATGCTTGTGAAGCCTCCTTGGGAGTTAAAAACTTCTGTGCAGTCTAGACATTTACAGTCAAGACCTTATATTTCCATTAGCAGGCGTGGACTTTGCTTATTGACATCAGGGACACTTACTCATAGTGAAATTTGGCAGTAAAACGTCAGGTGTATACGCAAGGTCTGTACTACTTAAATCTCTCAGAAACCTTACTTTGAAATAGGATTCAGTACTGGTGGACTTATATGGGCAAAATTAGCCCACATTCCTCAGTACTGAGGCAATTTTTATTCCTGAGAGGCTGCAATTTGCTAATACAATAATGCATCCTCACCATATTGATCAAAATGCATTACAAAACACCACTCTATACCATCCTTTCCTTTTACTTTCTTTCTTTTTTCTCTAATTAATTTCAATCATGTAATAAGAAAAGCCCAGTTATGTTAATTGATATGACTCCCCCCAAGGGCATTGTGAAGCATGAAATAATTCCATTCATTACTGACAATATAAGGGCATGCATTTTCCCTTGAGGATCTGTCTCATCTGGTGATTTGGTGACCATATAGAACGGCAATCAGATTAGGGACATATTATTTTAAAATTAATAGTTTGTCTGTGAGCTGGAAAGTGGTGAGGGAAAAGGAAGTTTAAATTCAGAAGATCACATTTGTTTTCAGAGTCTGATGATTCTAATGAGTATTTTTCAGACAAAAAACAGTCTGCTGAGACACCACTAGCCCCAGCTCCTTTTTTTTATTTTTTAAGGCAGCTGAGCTGGTATTTGAAACATTCCACATACCAGCAGAAAACGAAATAAATGTAAAGCTGGTCAGATTCGTTTCCCCTTTTTTCTTTTATTTTGGGAGCCAGAATTTCGTTTCCCTAAAATGCAGTAAGTATTCAGACATGAGCTCCCAGACTGTCCTGAGCTCTGTGTGGTAACTGAGCGGCTGCCGCCAACACGCTGCGGTTTTGCCTTCTGCCGTAACAGGTAGCCAGGAGGCTGCCAGGTGAGCGCTGCAGCGTGCCCGGATGAGTCACACCAGCGATGCTCACTGAGGAGGGAGGACAAACAAGCGGCCTTTGGGTTTTTTTAATTTTTTTCGTTTCGTTTGCAGAGCCAGCAAAAAAAAGCATCTTTTGCTATTTTTGCCACTTTTGCTGCATGTGCAACATTTTCATTAGCAAAGGCTATTTTTGGAAATGAGGCTGCTTTGTGTAGAGGAAGTGAACCTCCTGATGGCTATGTCATTTCCTTTGTTTCCACATAATTTTTTTTTTGTCTGAGCATACAACCTCCACTTCACTCACCTAACATCTGGCTGTGAAAGAGCAAGGAAGTGCCTCTTAGCTGTTCCTCTGGTCTTTTCCTAGCTGCTCCCAGTTGATATTATCAAATCTTCACTGCAGCTTTAATTTTGCTGTATTAACATGCATACTTTGGGGTATTGTTGCTTCTGTGCCCTGGATGGATTTACTGGTTTGACAACATCCTTCCTTACCATTGAAGAATAGGCCTGAGCCAGCACTGACCCTTGCTGCATGGGTGTGCCCATTAGCTCAGTGAAAAATAACAAACTATGTCAGATACATAGATTGTTTCATCTCTTGAGCAGCCTCTGTGCTCAGGATTAGTCACAAAAAATAATCAGTAAAACATGCCACAGAAGAAGGCTGTGACTCCAGAGAGAACCTTGCCATCAAATGTCCCAGGATACAAGCATATCTCCTTCTCAGAAACGGAGACAAAGATAATGTGTCTTTTAAATGAATCAATAGAGATCAATGCAAAGGCAATAAGTCAAGAAATAGATGCATTAGCCACGGAGTAAGAACCAGCATGCTCCCAGGTTAAACAATGGCCCTGGAATTAGAAATACTGAAGGGATACTGACCGGGTCACTAATTATATTTGAAACCAGAAGCAAAAACAAACAAACAAATCCAAAATATAATTATAGAGATTCATTTCATACATTTGCTGTGGTAGTAGCTAGGATTTTCCAAGGGATACAGGAAAAAATAGCCTCATGATCAGGAGAGAAGGACCTATTTGCTCTTCAAGCTTATCTACAAGTCAGTCATCCATAACAAAGGATGTGACTAACTGACTTGACGGAAAAGGAGCAGCATCAGCTGGGAACTGCCTAGTCACCTTCTCCAGGGCGCCATGTGTTGAGAGAGAGAGCAGGGAGAGAGCGAGTTTTCTTGTGTGAGTAAAGGTTGAGAATCTGAATTTCATACTTCTACCCATATGTTTTAGAATAAAATAGTTGTAGGTTCAACAAGCATTTTTGAGAGGAAGAATGACATAATGCTGAACTATTATGCACGAGAGAGTTGAAAGGCCCACTGAAATAACTGAGAAAAAAAAAAAAAGAGGGGGAGGGAGAATGCCAAAGTAAATGTGGCATCTGACAAGTGCGGTTGTTGGTATTATAGGTATTCCATGCATGATGAGATTGCTGAAACACAGTTTCATAGGTCACCACCCCGAGATCTGGAGAGGGCTGCTGGCTATACACAGCTCCTACTGTAATCTCTGGGAAATGTGACTGCCTAGCACTGCTGAAAAAAAAAAAGAAAACAGGCTATAGATCTTTGTTTAAATAACCAAATATCCTAATTTCATGATTTTTTCTGGCTTTTTCCTTTCTTTGTCAAAGGACAGAAAGAAATTCAAAGCTATCAGGGGCTTATGTTTGCATTCCCTTGCCCTGATCTCACAGCTAAGATTGTTGTTTTAATTTAAATGTCCTACTCATTGCATTGTGCTTTTGTATGATCTCAAAAAAAAAAAAAAAAATACACACACACACACATATATATTTATATCCTGAATAAGCCAGCAGGCTGCTCTATTGCAGTTGTTCTCTACTGCCTGCAGTTGGAGCAGCCCAGCGTTTGTAAATGGGGAGAGATGCTTCTGAGCAGGAACTGCAACACAGCGTGTTGTGGCAAGGAGGGTTGGAAACAATGACTTGACTCTGAAGTTGGCTCCTTCAGAGCCTGAAAGCAAAGGCTGGGACACACAGCTGGTCTGCCAGTCTCCTAATGGTGACTTACAGGGATCTTGGTGAGGCCCCTGTTGCAGATCACAGAATCATAGAATCCTTATGGTTGGAAAAGACCTTCAAGGTCATCGAGTCCAACCGTAAGCCCTTAAACACCATGCCTGCTAAATCATGTCCCTAAGTGCCTCCCCTATGCTCTTGAACACTGCCAGGGATGGTGACTCCACCACTTCCCTGGGCAGTCTGTTCCAATGCTTCGCCACTCTGTGTGGAAAAAATTCCTAATATCTAACCTGAACCTCCCCTGGTGCAACTTGAGGTCATTTCCTCTTGTCCTCTCAGTAGTTATTTTGGAGAAGAGACTGATCCTCGCTTCCCTCCTTTCACGTAGTTGCAGAGAGCGATAAGCTCTCTCCTGAGCCTCCTGTTCTCCAGACTTAGATAACCACAGCTCCCTCAGCAGCTACTCATTAGGTCTGTGCTCCAGCCCCTTCACCAGCTTCGTTGTCCTTCTTAGGACATGCTCCAGAACCTCAATGTCTTTCTTGTAGTGAGGGGCCCAAAACTGAACACGTTATTCGAGGTGCAGCCTCCCCCCTGAGTACAGGGGGATGATCACTTCCCTGGTCCTGCTGGCTACACTGTTCCTGATACAAGCCAGGAGGTCATTGGCCTTCTTGGCCAGCTGGGCACGCTGCTGGCTCATGTTCAGCTGGCTGTTGACCAGCACCCCCAGATCCTTTTCTGCGACGCAGCTCTCCAGCCACTCTGCCCCAAGCCTATAGCGCTGCATGGCGTTGTTGTGACCAAAGTGCAGGATCCAGCACTAGGCGTTGTTGAGCCTCATATGGTTGGCCTCAGCCCATCCATGCAGCCTGTCCAGATCCTTCTGTAGAGCCACCTTCCTACTCTCAAGCAGATCAACTCTTTCTCCCAGCAGGGTGTCATTTGCAAATTTGTTGAGGGTGCACTCAGTCCTCTCATCCAGATCATCGATAAAGAAGAGCAGCACCAACACTGACGCCTGGGTAACACCACTCATAACCAACCAGTCATCAGTCAGATTTAGTTCCAGTCACCACCACTCTCTGGGCCCGGCCTTCCAGCCAGTTTTTCACTCAGTGAAGAGAACAGCTGCCTAAGCCATGAGCTGCCAGCTTCTCAAGGAGAAGGCCGTTGGACGCGGTAACATTACTGAAGCCTAAGTGGGCCACGTCCACAGCCTTTCCCTCATCTACTATATGGGTCGCCTGGGCATAGAAGGACATCAGGTTAGTCAGGCAGGACCTGCCTTCCTGAACCCATGTTGGCTGGGCCTGATCCCCTGGTTGTCACAAAAATGCTGTGTGATTGCCCTCAAGGTGATCTGCTCCATGACTTTCTCTGATACTGAGGTCAGGCTGAGAGGCCTGGAGTTCTTGGATCTGCCATCAGACCCTTTCTGTAGATGGGGGTCACACTGGCAGATAATCTCTAAGGTAGCACAACTACTTGCAAAGATCATTTTCAATGTATTTAGTGCACAGACAGTCCTAGTATCTCATCGCTTTGGATACCTGGGAGCTAATGTTTGATCATTGGGAGCTCCCACCACAAAATCAAAGAGATAAAAGCCAAAAAGTAGAAATCAGTTCCTGGAGATGCAACTCCTCATTTGAAGTACTCACTCTACTGTTACAGAGCAAGCAGAAAAATCTTAGTAAGAGACACTTGAACCTTTTAAGCATCATCTCTTGGCAATAATGACCTCTCATGCATATTTATGTACAGCACTTAGCTTTATAATGGCCACTTGAAAGACATTTAATTCTTTTTTGCCTAGGAATGAAGCTATGTGGAGTGTGACAAAAATTTTCAAAGGTCCACATATTAAAATACAAAACTGATCCTGATATTTCCTGTATGTCAGCCAAAACTACCTTCAGGGAGTATATGGTTTAAGAATTTATGTACTCCTTGATTAAATGTGTGTACGTTTGCAAGTGTGTACACGTAAGTGTTAGTAAAATTAGATATTTGCTACAAGACATCAATCAGGCTTTTCTGGATGAATTTCAGACAGGTTATATGCCTTGGTTTGTTTTGTAAAACCTTTTAGTTGTACAGAACTTAGTATTATTCATTATGCACTGAAAGCAAAATCATATGACTACCATTTCCTAAGTAACATAATTATCTTATTGATTCTTATGGGACAACAGCACTACTTTTATTGTTAATTAATACTGCCAAATCTGGTTATGCAATCTTGGATATAGGAAGTTCAGTTTAATGTGTGTTTAGGGGAAAAAAAAGGCTAAAAATAAATGCCTTAAATATTTCCTTCCTTCCTTCCTTCCTTCCTTCCTTCCTTCCTTCCTTCCTTCCTTCCTTCCTTCCTTCCTTCCTTCCTTCCTTCCTTCTTTTCCTTCCTCCCTTCTTCTGACAATGAGTATAGATATTAATTTGTGCGATCTCTGTTCTCAACTGCTACAGGAAAGTATATGATAGAATCTATTTCATCAAAGGGAAGGAAAAACAGACAATAAAACAAAATAGTGCCTTCTGAAAAAAAATAAAGCTTTAACTAGCTGAGCATAAATGTGCAAGGCTGTGAAACACAATACTACTGTTTCGGAACCCACCCAAAATTATGGAAAATTAGAAGAATATTTGCACTAATTTCAGGAGCGTACACTTTCATTCTTTCTCTAAGTGGAAAAATATCAGGAATGTGACACAGAAAGCACATAAATAATATTTTGTCTGTCCCACAGAAAAGGCAGTATGAAAGATTCCAGTATGAAAGTATGAAGACGTTAGATCATATAATGACTTCTTGATTCTTTCAGTTCTTAGCCAGTCCTCTAATGAAATTCAAACCTGCTACATCTGCCATACCACACTGTTAATTAGTTTTCTATTTATTTAGTAGATCTAGAAGTGGAAAGCGATCTATTGCCAGTGAATTGTTTGACTTCTATGCTAAGTAGGCTGCATTCCAATCCTCTAATGTTGAAACTCGCATGAATTCAACTTTCATCTCATTGCCATGTCAAATTAGCACCCAGCAGATTCTAGATACAAAGCCTTTTTTTCCCTTTGGTTTGCAAACAACCAATAGTTCTTGAAAGTCAAGAAAAAGAAGCTAGAAAATATTTCCGTGATCTTTTTTTCCCCCCTAACTTGCTAAAATGGATTAAAAATAGGAGGTATAGGGTGATTATGTAAGCAAGAGGCTTTTGATTTCAGGCAGACTATGTTTATTATATATTTTTTAAAAAAAAAATGATGCATATTCTTCCTGAATTGAATAGAATACTACCCAAACCAAGAAAGCCTGGAATACTGGGAAAATTTAGGAGATGACTTTTGCACATGCTTTGACATTTCACAGAATCACAAAATGGTTGAGGTTGGAAGGGACCAACTAAAGATCAACTAGTCCAACTCCCCTGCTCCAGCAGGGACACCCAGAGCACGTGGCACAGGGTGGCCTCCAGGCAGGTTTGGAAGATCTCCAGAGAAGGAGACTCCACAACCTCTCTGGGCAGCCTGTTCCAGGGCTCTGTCACCCTCACAGTAAAGAAGTTCTTCCTCACATGGAGATGAAACTTCCCATGCTTCAATTTGTACTCATTACCCCTTGTCCTGTCACTGGCCACCACTGAGAAGAGTTTGGCCCCATCCTCCCTACATTCACCCCTCAGGTATTTGTACATCAGATCCCCTCTCCATCTCCTCTTCTCTAGGCTAAACAGGCCCAGCTCACTTAGTCTTTCCTCATACGATAGATGCTCCAGTCCCTTAATCATCTTCGTGGCTCTATGCTGGACCCTCTCTAGAAGCTCCATGTCCCTCTTGTACTGGGGAGTCAAAACTGTGGTTTTAAGCCTAGTGCTAAGCAATCTAGTATTATAAAATGAGCCCCTTGATAAAATTCTTAACAAAAGCAGAGCATTGGTTTTGAGTAAATTACATTGTAAGCCAGAGAAACACAATTCAGAGCATAGGACAGCAGTATACAAAACCAGGTACCAAGAGCTCACTGGTGGTAGTTTTCACAGAAGAAAAGCTCCTTTGAAGAGAGATAATGAATCTTTTTTACTAGATTGATTGATATTTTTGAAAAAAATGTTTCTCATCGCAAGTCTGCAGCAGAAATGGTGACCTTTGTGTTAAGTACTGGTTGAAAACCAACCTATGTGAGTTTAACTTTATTGTGTTAATGGACTAAATGGCTTCAGATCCAGAGAAGGAAAGTTTCTAAAAAATAAAGATGTGATATATTGAAAGAAAATTCAAGGCCAGGAATTAACTCAGACAAAGTGAATAGAAAGGAGAAGAGGCAGGAAGGAGACAATGTGTGAAAGAAAGTAGAATGGGAAGGGGAATATATGCAGAGTTTTGAAATGAAGAACTTACTTAATTTCAATTTAGGATAGAAAATCCATAAAAAGAGTCAAAATGAGACAAGCCAACTTCTCTGATTCAAATTCACTGCTGTCTTTCTTTGCTCTTTTGGGGTTTGATTTTTTTTAATGTGCTGGATACTATCTTGACTCTGCTATTATTTTTTTGCTGTGATCCTCTCTTGTACCTTAAGAAAAAGCAACCTGCCTTAAAAAAATGGATATTTCTGAGGGGGGAAAAAAAAAAAAAACCCACAGCACAGTGGCATCTGTAACTCAGATTCAGCAATGACATGAATTCCCTGGTGCTCCGAAGCCTCCATTCTAACAACTCAGTGTTTTATCATGGTTGAAAAGGGATTAAACTGAACGAGGCAGAGAGAGTAATTTTCCTAAATTTTTTAAGAAAGTTGTTTTCTCAGGCTCCTGGCGTATTTACAAGGACTGAACAGCACTGCTTAACAAAGCATTACATTAAGTGAATGTTGCATTTGTAATGGTTGGATTTTTGATAGTTGGGAGAGGGGAAGAGTATAAAGTAGGATTTGTTAATCTTCTCCAGTGTTCGCGGAGCTGAGCAGACTGAAACAAACAGCTGGGGTTTAAGAAAGAAATCTGAAAACTAGAGTTCTAATAATGAAGCTCTGCAATGTATAACCATGTCTTCTAATGATTAGGAATAAACCCATGACTTTCAGAAGCCTTAAGTATACATGGTCTGCAGTTTTTTCAAATGGGAAGATTATCTGCATACACATATGAAAGAATTGCCGGAAAGACTTCTGCTTATTAGGAACTGCTCATAATCTTCCTGTAAATTACAAGGGCTGAATCTCAGCCACAACTCCCCTTGTTTCTGCCCAGCTGGGAAATTTTGGCTTTAGCATATCTGTCCCTGGGCACTCGGGGTGCATGGTACAGTATATCCTCTCTTACTGACACCATCTGCCCAGCACTAGTTCAGAGAGGCAGGGAGCTCATCCCGAAAACAAAGCTGCTGTGGTGCCCCTCTTCTTTTATTAAGTTATGTGCTTGTTTCTTTTTTTGCGCAGTAGCATAAAGCGGAGTTTATCTAATGCCCATATGCAGCCAACAGATGCTCGTGCCCATGGATGCTGCATAATCAATGAATGATAACTCATAATATCTGTAAAGTTGCAGAAAGAAATCAGAATTTCAGCAAATTTCTGTCTTGTCTGACTTCTCTAGATTGGCTAGAGAAAAAAAAGAAAGCAGTTGTGCATAAAACTCCATCTGTTGAGTAATATGCATGATTGGGATGAATATTTAAAGAGATGTTTGAGTGTTATTGGAAGAACAGAAAAACTGAATATGGAGTCAGAATTCTATTTGTGAATGTACAGAGTACGCTGCAATAATCACTATTCAATATTTAGCAAATATATTGGTAAAAGCAAAAGATCCTTTAAATATAATGTCTAATGCCGTGGAAGCAATTTTGTAAGCTGTTTAAATTATGCTTCCATTTTACAATGCTGTGTAATTTGATTATACAAACTACACCTCTAGCCCTTCCCTATGCAGATGTTGCATCAAAATGCTTCTCTCAGTATTCACTGGAGCAAAAAACAGGCTTTGCTGAATAGTAGAACAAAATGCAGAGAATGAGGTGTTATTTCGTAATGTGATTGACATAAGTCGGACTAATTGTTCTTCTGCTCTGTGATGCATAGACACAGCGTTTCCGTAACAAAATTTAGTTGAGAAATATCCAAAATACGAGCTAAGATAGTGAAGTAAAATTTTAATTGTAGGAATGGTAAAGACTCTAATAGTCACTGAAGAAATCTTCACATTTTTGGGAGGTCCAATTCAATTTTACAGAATTGCAGAACAACTTTGGTGAAACCATATATGTGCCAGGAACTCTGAATATGCCTTGGGGGCAGTAAAGGAAAGAGAGGGCAGGAGGGGAAGCGATAAACTCTACTTTTCACAAAATAAGACTGCTGGAAATACAGTGGTGTCAAAATCACCACTTTTGTTGTTACTTGCCTAAAAGGTCTTCCATAGTTCAGGCAAGAAAATTCCTTGCCCTGGCAGGCTTACAAGCTAATTTAAACCCTTGTATTTGTGTGTTTAATACACAGGAAAAATGGAGAGCTGGAGAAAGCGTGATAATGGAAATACTGTGGCATTGTTCAGGTCAAAATACATGTTTCAAGAGTTTCTGCTATGAGAAAAGATAAGGGTGGAAATTGCTGCAGGTCAAGGGGACATGGGGGGCAGAGAAGCTGTTTAGAGCAGCACAGCCCATGGAGAGCAGCATTCAGAGAGATGCTGCATAATTAGCCATGAAAGAACTTACGCAGGGCCTAAACGGCAAGACGCAGCCTTGCCTCCTGCAGCAGAGCAAAGCCAGGAGTTACAAGATAGATAAACAAAAAGAGACGTCGCGGATGAAGGAACAGATCAGGCAGTTTCAGCAGATCAATTTTGTGTTAATCCACAATCCAGACAAGGATCCGTAGAGTTATAGCTCCCCAGATGGAATTAAAAAAAAAATAAAAGATTTTTAGAGATGTAAAATCAATCAATCAAACAAATAAACAAACAAAACAAAAAAAAAACGAGACACCATTTAGGCGAGCAAACACGGAGAGGGCATACTGGTACATAGTTACAGACTTCGGTTTTAGAGATTTTTTTTCTTAACCAATCATTAGAAAGCATGGAGAGGTTTTAAGAGAATAGTAGGACTAACATTTTACATCCCCCATACTTAATGTGAAGGAGAAATATCCAGGAAGAGAGTAAAGGGGGACAGGCTAGTAAAACGAATGGACATAAGGATTTGGATGAAGTGAGCATAGTTAGAAATGGAAAGATGGATTATAGAGAAGGGAGTCTTAAGTGTAATAGTAGCTAGCATCAAAAAGAATATGATCATATAAAACATCATGGAAATATCATGGCTGGGAAAGCCTGGATGCATTTGGAAATAGTGTCCAATGAGCAGTGTACAAAAATGGGATGGAATCCAGTTTGAAAGAGTCTCTAACAACATTAGAAAATAGAAATAAGAGGCCTTACTTCTCAATTGCAAGTTTGAATTACAGGTGAAAGCAATAAGGAAAATGTAGCAGACTGAAAAAGCTTTATAGGGAGCATCTGGAGCTCAGAGGCAGAAGATAGGTGAGAAGTTATTTTAATTTTAAGGAGTAAATCCTTCAACTGAAGGGAGCAGAATGGAGTTTGTGAAAGCTAAAAAATGGGGCATATATATTGTGGAGGGAAGAGTGGTAATCTGACTTTGGAAGATGGAAGGTGAGTGGAGGGTTAAGGTAAGGAAAACAGGAAAACTGAAGAAAATGGGAGAAGTCTATTGTGGAGACAGGGAAAGGGATAGAAGCACTAGAGGAAAAATGTATTTTGTAGGCAAGAGGGCAGGAAACGGTGGATCTAGTGAGTCATCTATTCTGTATGATAAGCAAAGTAGTAGAAAAGGATCAAGGAATCACTGGATCTAATGCCATATCCTAATCGCTACAACACACAGTTTAATAGAGTAGGGCTGATTCAAGAACTTGCTAGTAAATGGAATCATAAGAAAAAACATTCAGCTGAAAGTTATAGGTATGATATATATGTATATATGGGCACAATAGAAAAAGAAAAGGAAGAAAGTTTTACTGACTCAAACCATCACATGGTCTTCCATCTGAGGGAAGAAAAAAAGAGAAAAAAGTAACTTTTATGGGAAAATGTGGATTAGCTTTTCAGGGACAAGTGATTCCCTAAGGTTTGGGGCATTGTGAGCTTTGCACTCAGTGAATGATTGAATTCTTAAAATGTCTGAAGCTACAAATTTTCTTTTCCATAGAACATGCTGTCATGCTGCTGGCATTCTGTTTATCACAAGCTTACTGTAGCCACCCTATCCCCTTCGTGATTAACGTCCTTCAGCAGCACCCTCTGCATTCCTCTCGGGTTCACTTTGTTACGCAGTACAGGTTTTTGTTTGTTTGGTTTGGTTTTTTTAATTTCTCTGCCTCCATACTACATTTTTGCTGCTCTCGAGTCTGGCATTCCCTTAATGTTGGATACTAAATGCACTTGTTTTTCATTTCTCCTGGCCCCTATACAGGCTGGTGTAGGCTTTTCTCCTTGGTCCAAAAAATGCTTTCTTTCGTAGGTGATTTGGCATCGACGGAGGCAAAGTTTGCTTCTTGCTTTCTCTGCTGTTTATGCCTCCCTCTCCTTTTCCTTGGATGCATCACAGCTTCTGGTGAAGAGTTGTGTTTTCTGGCAGGGAGGAAAAAAAAGGGCTACTTCCCATCTGCTGAGCCAGACTTTCTCTGAGAGGTGGTAAAGTCATTCCAATGCCTTTTATATTTTGGAAGCCCTGACGAGGTCCTGAAAAATACCCTCCAGCCCACCAGAGAAGAAGGAGTTGGGGGGGAGAAAAAACTCAACCTACAGCTCTCCATTCTGAACCTGGGGTCCTCTGTTCACTTTATATTTTTTTCATTTACCTTTGGGAAATCATATGGTCAAGCAGCAGTGCTGTTCCTGCGGAGACTTGAAGGGCTTTGACTTTTGAGATGCAAAAGGCCCTACAATGCTTTGACTGCTTCCCTGTTGCTACAGGGGATTGAAAGGAAATGCATACGTAGTCCAGTACTGCACCCAATTTTGTAAAAGAGGTTAATATGATGTCCTTAACGGGACATCAGTATTCATTCTTGTCCACTAAGAATGGTATAATGGCAATCTGGGGAATTCTATTGTTATTATTAATATTAATATTCAAGAAACATTTTGAAACAATGTGTCATAGTCAGTAATAAGTAATTTTAAGAAAATTTTAAATCATTTTCATAACAAAATTGCCTTTGTCAGTTTGTTTCTACATGTACATGCACCTTTTTAAAATGTGTTTTTTACTTTTGGCCTCTTTAAAAACCTAATTGCGTCATGAAGAAATACAAAAGGGGGATCTTAGGGCTCAGTTTATTTGCATTGATGCTGTGAAGTTTTCCCGTGTTTTATGTATTTCATTGATGCCTTCTCTAGAGTTTTCTATTACACAGTGTTTAAATATCTGATCTACTAGAAAAGAACTGCAGGTGAGATGTCTGACACTTAATGGACAGGTCAGCCACCAATTTATAAGATACATTGAGACATAGCTTTAATGCTTTATGTCTTTCAAGGACTGTCTCTGGACTACAAAGTATATTTATTTCTTTTTTAATAACTAACATATAGCCTTAAATATATATATATTCGTTTTAAACTTTGTTTTAGAAATACTCTATATTTACTCTTTATTTAGAAAACTAAGGGTGAAATCTTAGCATTGAATCAATAATAAAATACCTACTGGCTTCAGGTGGCTTGAAGCTTCACTGTAGCTTAAAAAACAAAACAAAAAGTCTGTTACTTAATTTTACGAGATGACTGTAGTGTAAATCTGCTATTAACATACTTTTTAGTAAAATATTTTTGCTTCTGAATTACAAGAGGCTGGAAAGAATGTAATTGTAGGCTTCGCATTTTGTGAAAATAGAATAACTGAGGCCTTTCATACTCACACGGGGAAAAAATAGACTCCACCAATAGCCAGGAAATCATTTTGAGAAAAGTAACCAGTACTGGTATAGATCCACGTAGGCATTTTCACAGGTTGTGCTTGTGTGGGACTACTCATTCTCCTTTTCCTAGTTGCCAAAGAAAACAGTCTTGAAGTAAAAGATCTCCTTGTGCTACAGCCTTGGGCTTGTTCATGGAGGAATTATGGCATAACACGAGCTTTATGGATCAAGTCGTTTCTTTATTTCACCCCCATTGCTGGCTCTAAAGACAAACCCTCTTCTCTAACTTCTCCTGTGTTCAGGGAACTACTGTGTCCATTTCCCTGTTTCTTATAAGGCTTCTCCTTTGCGGAGGCTTTTTTCTATCATCGCCTCTTAAATATAACCAGTAAGTCATGGTTTAATATACAAATCAGCTGCTGTACACTTAAATGAGAATAGAAACCTTTCTGGGAAGCGATACTGGAGCTTCATTCTTTACAATTTTAAGGTGCCTGCATGCTGCCGTGTGTGTGTGTGGTGAAAATGCCATTAAAGGGAGTACAAGTACTTCTGTGAATGAAGCTCTAGCTAACACACAGCCTGCTTTGAAATTTCTAGGAAGGTTTTGCCATATATTGTTTGCTTAAGGTTTCACTAAGTGATAGCCCAAGCTGTGCAAGTTAAAATAAATACCATAGTACTCCCAGATAGCTGCACAACATATGGGAGGATTAAATATATTTAAACCAATCTATTTTTACTTTTCAAATGCATTTAATGCTCCCCTTCTGCCCTCCCACTCCCTGCCCTCCCCCCGAAAAAAAAACAAAACAAAACCCAGCATGTTTTATGTATGTAGGCTGGTCTTCAAATTTATTTTCTAATCTGCTGCTAAGACCTAATGCACCTATTTTGCTGCTTATGGAGCCTTCTGTGAACTGGAGATACTGATACCCAGAAGCAGTTTTTCAAGTTTCTGAACCAATTATTCTAAAAGCTAAGCCTTTGTCCTGCTTGGTTGAAGCTAAATACACTTGAAATGCAAATATTTCTTTTAAAAGAATCAGCTGTTAATTGGTGTTGAGGCTTAAATATTTAAGCTTATTTATTTATCCCTCTCCTCTAAACAATATTTCAAAAATGTTCTCCTGTTACTACAGTCTATTAAATCAGACTTATTATAAAAGGAACATTTATTGATATCTTGAGATGCATAATTAAGATCGTGTTACTGTGCATATTTTATATTACAGTAAATATTTCCTGCAATTTGACTTTAATACAATTTGAAGGGCCTTAATAAGTATTCAGCTTATTTATTTCTTCTGGACTAAAGGAAGATGTAATGTATCAGTTGGTTAAGTCACCTCACTTACCACCTTGGGGCACTTCAGTTCTGTCCCAACAGTAGGATTTATTCTGCATGTTTGTTCCCGCAAATGCTGACAGCTGGTACAACCGGACGTCATAACTTGGAAGCATTTGTAGCTTCCTTTCCTGCAGAGTGATTGGATGATTATGTTACTTATTTCTTGACTACTTTACCCAATTTTACTTGGAGCTATAACTGCTGGGTGAGAAGTTGTACAGGTTTTTAAATTCCTGGTTTAAAGTTGACAGTTTACAAGGTTGTTTTGCTGTTGTTGCTCCTTCCTTGTGTAGTTACTGTTGTCTTTTACTGTTGTTCTTTACCACCTTTCTTGCCTCATCTACAACTATCACTTTTTGAAGGAAATTCAGGCTTGAGCATGTGGCCAATGGAAGACCTGTGCTGTTCTTGTGCTGTCCCTCATCTTGGTAGTCAACTTCATCCTTGATAAATACTTTTTTTAATTTGACTACCAATGGATATCATATGTAGCCTGATTTTAAAGATAATCAGAAATATTAACAGACAGAGACTAACAGGAAAAAGAATCCTACCTATTTCTCTGTAAAACATTGTCAGTTTCGAGTGAAAGGTTGCATATGCCTATGTGGAGATATACTGAGATTTTTCTATGAAAAAAAATCATTTATGAGCAAGAATAGGTTTGTTTAACTTGTTTCTGTCAAGTAGCCTTGTAATGCATTGCTATCTTAATTCTGCTGGCAGAGAGATACAAAGCACATCAGAAACCTACTTATTGTATTTTACTATATATATATATTTTCTAGTATATTTATACATTATACACAAATATATTTGCATGGGTAATCTGAGAATGTATCTTATCAGACTTTTCTGAATGTTGGCAGTTTTTTTCTTAGTGTTACTCTAATTATTGTACTCTATAACAACTTCAGCTTACATGTATGACCTTAATGCATGTAGCTCTTGGCTTGTACGTAACAGAAAGACAACTTTCCCCAGTGATATAATCCAAAGAGAAATAGCAGATAGGAAGTGGAAAAAGGAAAGGGTTATTCCCCACTAATGGGGACTTACGGATAGAACATTTCTCTGCCTTGCTC
>NW_010576402.1:233355-247250 GCF_000705375.1 Tinamus guttatus | reverse complement strand
GCTTGATAGTGGGCATGGATGAAAAATCACTTCCAGTAAACAGACTGCATGCAACCCCACTGTTTGACAAAGGTTTAACAGTTTGAATGTGGCCAGACCATGCTGGCTGGCCTTACATTCGGATTTAGGTTTTTATCCTCTTTAATTTATAGACTGTAGCAAAATTTGACATTAAGTTCAGATAACTTTCTGTCTCATTACAGTGTCTTTCCAGCCTTTCTCCTCTTTTATATGCCATTGGTCTTGAAATCACCATGATAAAGTGGCTATAGCTATGTTATTTTTTTTCTTTTTTTCTCCTCGGATTGATGAACATTTTGTGAAGTTTCTCTGTTTTGTTTTCAGGTTTCTTTATACTTTTTCCTTTCTTTAATTTGTTGTCGTGATTTTCACAAGGATAACTGATTCAGAAATAAACTTTTGATGCTTTTAAAAAGCTTCAAAATTAGATCGTGTAATTAGTACTCAACTTACGAGCATCGACATTTGGTGGAATTACATTTATGCAAACAAATTCAGTTCACACAGTTTAGAAATACTAAATGATCTTTAGGAACGAACAATGCTCGAGGCTTATGTAAGCTTCCTCCGTAGATTTACTTCCTGATATTCAATAGTTCTTAAAAGAAAATTTCTCACAATTTACAATGCAAAATAATTGACAGATAAATTAGCAATGGCTACTATTAAAAAAAAAAAAAGTAGAAATAGTATAGTGCTTAAATTATTGTATTTCTATAAGGGATATAGATTCTTGAACTAAACAAGGCCCCATATCAGTTTGTTGTGTATTCCTCTTCAAGTAATTCTGCTTGTTTTGTATTTTTTTTCACCTTTCAGATAATCACTTTGTATTTATAAAGCATGCAGATTCTGCAGGTTAAAAATAATATAGTTGAAATAACTCTCAACTGCTCCCTCTACACTGTGGAGAAATACAAACAGGAGTATGCAGGATAAGAAAAATACTACGCTTGGAAAGGAAAACTCCCAATGGCCACAGTGGCTACTGCTGATATCAGAAGATCCCTGCCTATAAGTCCTAAACTCTCGTGGATTTGTCAGGAAATCTGGAGCTGGTTTGTGTAAGCGGGAGAAAGGATGATTTGTTTACCTCCAGGAGTATCCTGTTACCTTGATGTTACAACATTTAACTCTTACAGGAGTTCTATACAAGAACATTATATTTTCATGGCTGGAGTTGAGTTCAGGTTTCTTTACCAAGCCGTGAAAACCCAGTTATTTCTGAAGACTTTCAGAAACCATATTTGCAAGACATCCAAACAGAATCTGTAGAGCATAGATTAGGTGTATACCTAAACTTGATGTTGTTTGGGTGATTCACAAAACTAGACATTTTCTTCATTTAGTTTTAGAAGAGAATGTGTCTTTTGGGTAACTTGTCTTAGGATGTCTGGTGAGAGACCATCAAACAATTTAGCAACTGCAGCTGCAGCACTTTGTAGGCTTTATCTGCTAGGAACTCTTATGTCTACCTACTAGTAAAAATTTAGGCACTTATGAGTATGAAAAGATACCAATTGACAGCTGATTTTCACGGCATACACCTAAACCAACTTGCTAGGGATTAGAGAGAAACACAGTGAAGATGCACATTAAAATTAAAAAAAAAAAAAGTGCATGTCTATTGGTCTGTGAGGTGATTCCACTATGTTAGTATGGGAATAACTTCATTCCTCCCTTCGGATAGGTCAGCAGCTCCCCTTTAGAGTGTTGTGACTCAGTTTTTAGGAAACTTGTAGAAAAAAAGATAAACTTATGAATGAATCTATTTGGAGAAAAGTCTATGCCTATTAAGCAAGCACTGGAAGCTCCAGAGAGAAAACACACGCATGCACACGAAGAAGGCTGTATTCCACTGCTTTCATGTGAAATAGGATGACATGTTAGACCCAACATTAGGAAAATGGAAGATTGCTCAGTTGTATGTTAGCGTTATTTTATTTATTTTTTATTTTTTTATTTTTTAAAGAGAACTTGCTTGCAACTTCCTGTGGACTTCTTTATCCTTTAGGTGCATCATGATTTCTGAATTTCATTAGAGTACTTTGGGCAATGGAAAATATTCTAAAATGCAAAGTGAGTTCACCTGGCAAACAGCTAAGGGGAAGCTCCTGCTGTTGTAAATCTTGATCAGTTCGGTGTTCCCGTCAGCACTGTGTTTTGGATCCTTATGCAAACAATCCCATGTAAATGATCAATTACATGACTTTTTTTCTTTCTTTTCTTTTCTTTTTTTTTGTTATAAAAGTTGCAATTTTTGCACTGGGACCGGAAGTGTAAATCCACTGTGGGTCCTGTGATTCAGGTGAGGAACGCTCCTATTCTTCACTATTTTTGACACAAAACTGACAGATGATAGGTAGGTAGGCTTGGTCTCGCCTTTAAGAACTCACTGTATGCATTACTGGTTGACTTGTGCACTGTTCTCTTTTGGAAACAGGGGTTATTCTAACAGATTAGAAATACGTGGATGCAGATGGCTTTCAGAGGAGTAAGTGCTCAACTTGGATAACTACCTTGTGTCCTATATTCTATTTAAAGAATGTGAGCTAGCTAATGTATAGACTGGAAGTCCTGTTGGTCTAGACAAGGCTTTCTTGCTCCTCACAAAAAAAAAAAAAAAAAAAAAAATTGGGGGGGAAAAAACAAACCCTTTCTATACAAACTTCTGAAATGTAGGAAAGATGCTGGTGCTTCCTGTCAAGGTGGTGAACTGATATGCAGCTGCTGGATGCCTTTGTATGATACATAGCTTAGGCTATAATGCCCTAAGTTATCTTTGTAAATCCTTGTGTTTTCCTGTTCCATTTTCCTTTGGGAAAAATACATATAAGCAACTCTTTCCTCATCTTTAATCTGACAGTCTTGTAGGCTATTATCTCTATGTTTTGAAGTTTTTTTTTTTTTAATATTTTCATAGTAGTTTAAGGCTTTTTATGTGGCTCGTACATAACTGCTCTCTGACTTAAAGGGAATTTTCAGCAACATCCACACTTGTATCTACAGTCATAGAGGCAACATAAATTCACAAAAACAGAAAAGATGGAAAAGGATGCAGGACAAAGGATTAAAAAAAAAGTCAACATAAGTGATGCAGTTTCAGTTCTCAAACTTTTTATTAGCTTGTATAGAAGTGTGGCATCTTGGAACACACCAAGGAAAATATGTTTCATTCAACCTTTGGGTATCATAGTCAAAGTCACTGAAAATAGCTAAGTCAATATTTGGAGCTCACATAAATGTTAGAATAAATGAAATGTAGATGGCTTTATTGGATTCAATTACATATGAAATCAAACATATTCAAAACGAAGTATAATAAAAACATGAACATATTTATTAGGGGTAATGTTTTATGCAATTCAGATAGGCGTATTATAAATATGAATACCAGTGCCTAGACAGCAAAATACTATTACATTTTAAGAGCTAGGAGTTAACATTCTGCCATTGCTTCAGTAAGTTTTAAATGATAGCACAAAAGCCCATTTTAAAATCTCACGTCCTGATTCATGATTATAAGACAAAACTGTAGAATTACTGTCCCACTTCTGTGAGCAGGGCCTTGCCTGACACAGCTATATGTGCACAGGAGAATAAAAAGGAGTAGGGGGAGGGTAAAGATGATTAAAGTTCAAAAGAAGATTCTTCTTGACAGCACAATATTAAAAGAATTAATATGTCCATATTTCAGCTCTAATATTTTAATGGAAAATATTCTTCCATCTATAAAGAGCGTATTCTTTAATTTGCAGTTTTGAATTGCCCATATTTAGAAGAAATTTATATTCTATTACATCTAGCTTAAATCTTGGTATATACTTACAGCGTTAATAATAATAAACACTATAGGTTAGTTTCTGGGAGAAAACAAAACAACAAAAAAAGAAAACGTGAGTCTCAAAAAATTAAATGTTCCAAATAAATTTAGTGAAAAGTCCTCAAAATCATAGAAGAAAGTTTCATTTAATCAAATGACTTATAACTCAAACCAAATAATGGTACCCACCTCCAATTTTTATCATGCCAAAAAAAAAAAAGGATTATGTTTATTACTGTTTATGTTAAATAAAATAATGTACCACACTGAAGATTCATCATTTCTTCATTACTGGAAGCACAAATCCGGTTAACACATTTTTTAGAAAGGCTTTCATTTCTCAATTCAGATGCTTTATTTCAGATTTATTCTGAGTTGAAATAAAAGTTACATTTGCAACTCAGGAAAGGGAAGATGAAACTTTGTTCTTTCTTTTGTTCTCAGCTGCTGTACTTTATTTTTCTCCTGGCAACAGATTTTAAATCTTTTTGCTTCTTTTAATTTTTTTTTTCCTTTCATGGGAACTGTTTAGTAAGTGCCAACACTAGAGCTGACAACGCGTTGTGTGTTTGTGTGTGTGTTTTATTTTTTTCCTTCCTCTCTGCCTGGTTTCTGTGTCTGTGTGTGCAGGCATGCATTCATTAACGTAATTCCTCAACATTCACCAAGAGTGCATCATAAACCAGAGGAAAAAAAGCCTCATAAATATTTAGATCTTCTCCGGCTACCTTCCAAAACTGAAGTGAGAAAGAGTATTTAGTGAGGACTTGGTTTGAGTCAATCTGCATATGAACTGAAACAGGGCACAAAGGGATGAAAAGGTGGTGGAAACAACCTTTGGAAGCCTACAAACACCACCGTCTCCAGGGGGTCATTCATCTTGTTCTTGTCAATACAATCTCAGTCTCCCTGCTTAGCCGTTTTCTGCGCATGACCCAACAGACCAGCTTTGCAAAGACGATGTTGCAAAGGATATGCAGGGGTTCTTCCTAGGCCTTATTATTATTATTTGGGGGGATTTCTTTTCCCCATTGGGTATTTTTTCTAGGAGAGAAGTGAAATAATTGATTTCTTGGGGAAGCTGGTTTCCCTAAACACTCTTCTACTTGTCCAACACATTGACATCTGAACTTACAAATTTACAGTAAAGAGCAGCAAGTTATATGGAAAGCAATTCTAGGTGATTTGATAAGAGATGTTAGGAAACACCTAGTAACATCACAATCTAACTTAAAGATTATTCTGATAAACTGCTATACAACTACAAAACTGTACAATTTGAACTCAACTGATTGTATGCATATTTATTTCTAATGTAAGCAACACTGTCAAAGTCCAAAGTTGGACTTACAGAATCTTAGACATTTCATCTTTTAATATAATTTCATAACTTTACCATAAATTGATTGTTTTCAAAAGAATTTTGCATTTGTGTTAAGACCTGAGGGCGTATGTAATACATTCAATTATTTAATTTTTTTTCATGAACTGAGACCAAATTAATTTTCAAGGATTGCATCACATCAGATAGAGTGATTTGGGACCTATGGCTGTCGTGCTTAGATATCCTTCTCAGCCACGGGATACAAGGATCACTAAGAAGACATAAATAATAATTTCATACATGACAGTTCTTGATCAGGAACAGCCAAATGACAGCGGGGTTTTTGATTGTTGTGAGGATAAAGGCAGAAGGAAATAATACAAGTAGCTGTCTTTCATCAGACAATCTCCTCATCTACAGTATGAAGATAAAATGAGAATTAAGTACTATATGTAAAATGGTCATTTAAGTCACATAATCTATTTGTAACGTTATCTTATCTTACTAAATGGCTAATCTACCATTTTGTGCTTGTGATAACAGAAGAGTTCAACCATTTTTTTTTCTTAAATAGCTGTAATTTGGTCTCCTCATTAAACTAAGCTGTTCTCTTTTGTTAGATGGTTAACAGAGACCTCCCCAAAACTCCATTACTGGAACAAAACAGTGAACATACCATTGTAATTCCTTAGGTACAAGCCTCAGCACAGGCTGCCTTGGCTCCTTCACTAATCACGTTAAGTGTTGTCAATCTGCCATAAAGAACTCCACCTCCTCTGACAAACTTCTCATCAAGCACCAAGCGGCAGCCGCAGCCAGGGGGATAATTGATTTCACCACTAACCTGCGAGACAGGTGTGTACAAATCCTACAACGGGACAAAGGATCAATTATGTCTCTATTAATGAAAACCGGGGAGAGCTGTGGCCTACCTGGAAGGAAAATTAAGGTGGAAGTTTATCGGTTTAAATTGACTTGCAAAGGGCATTACCATTACGATTGCCTGGGTGGACTTTTTGAAAGCAGGCAGAAGATTTCTGGAGATGAGGAAATGCCAGAGCCCCACGGTGCTCCCCTCCTGTCTGCAACAGAGAAGTGGTTTGCAAGCTTCCCAAATGACCGGGACTTTCCAGACCCTTCTGGGGTGAGTAGAGGAAAGGCTGCCTAATTTGGACTTGTTAATACCTGGTTTCAAGATGACTTTTTTTTCTAAGCAAAGAAGAATTATAAAAATTCAAGGGAACTCTTTTCTTTTTCCCTGTGTTTCCCCAAGTAGTGTTACAGACCCCGTTACTTTTTTGGGCCTACTGCCATAATGGCCATATGCCATTTAGCCATTGCTAAATATTAACATGTTAATACGTAATAAAACGGCACTGTTATGCAAAGTGGATGGTGGAGTATACTACCTGGGAGAACAATTCCTGCAGCTCTCAGTCCCTTAAGGTGTTAGGAAAACAGCTCTTTGATTGCAACAGGATGGGGGCGTGGTACTAGAAAACATGTCATTTTTACAAAACAAAAACCTGTAATCAGTATTAGAATTGCAATAATCTTGTTTCCTAGCTTGACAGATGATGCAAACCCCTGAAAGGTAAAGAAAACTGCCCATGAAACTTTCAGACACAATATCATTAACAAAAACAATGACAAGAGAGATAGCATTAATATTTTGGTAGCCATCTTTTATTTAGGAATGATGTAATAAATTCCATGATATGGAACCACCCACCAGATAAAGTAGCCCTGAAACTTATCTGTAAGTTACAAAGTGCAATATGTGGAAAATCCTCACCGTGTAAGTGAACAGAAAAATCTAGATTTGTGGTCTGTACAAAAATCATCTGGATACACATGAAGTATATTTCTCCTTGTACTTCAGTTACAAACCGCTCAAACATGAATACTTCAAACTGATAAAGAACAATAAAAAGTTATGTGAACTGAGATATGGTCAGCATGGTAAAGTATCATTTCCAAAACTTCAAATTCAGCTGCCATGACTTCTGTGCCAGACAATACTGTGTATAAATCTGGCCCATTAGTCAATATTGCATACCATCTGTTTTGTCCCTAAACCATTAATAAACTTTTTAATCTATCTTCCCTCTCTTTGTGTTCCCTCCAACACAAATTCTGAATGTAAAACAGTAATATGTTTTTGAAAGCCAAAACTAAGGAACAACTGTATTATATTCAGTAATTTGATTGTTGTCAAAATCCTGAATGCAGGCCTATGTTCACACTGACAGAAAAGTAGCACTTGTGCAGAGAGGGCTTTTGTAGAGCGAGTTTCAGGTATCTATACAACTTGCAGTACCGTTTCAGATATCCTGCAGTGTAAGAAACGTATGCACAAAGGTGAGAAATGTGATACAGGAGCTTTCAGACAAGAATGACCTTCTGGTAGACATCAAGTGGGATCCCATACGTTTATATAATCCTAACCAAGAGAATTACTGTAATTAACCATTGACTTCCTTTATAAATAATAATCAGATACAGTATTATCTAAACAGTTAATGTAGCTCAAAATGAGCGAGCCAGATTAAATAGCAACCCAGACACCTTCATGTTTCTGGCTTTGAGTCTGTTCTGGCTTTGAGTCTGAGATTCCTTGTTCTCCTGATTGTTCTGATTTGTCCTTTAAGCTCCAGTCAAAGAGGGACCTAGATGCACCAGTCTATAAAATGACAGTACAGCAGCCCTGTACAACTTTGGAATACTTACTGTTTCTATGAGGAGATGCTGGATCTGTCCCAGTGCTTAAGTAATAATTCTTTGCACTTACATAGTGGCTTTAATCCAAGCATCTTAGTACAAAGGGTTTCATAGATTCTAAAGAGCAGAAAATGGTGAAAAGAACTCTAGAGCATATCATAGGAAAGAACCCCCACAGTCGAATGAAAGTTTGTAGTAGGAGGAAAAAAAATGGGAGGGAATCAGTCAGCTGTAAATAAAACAAAATTGAGGCTTCCTAAAGGAAAAAAATACAAAAGCAAACAAACAAAAAACAGTTTCTACTGTTTGTTTTTAGGCTTCTGAACATGCTCTGGCATCAAGTATAATGGTCTTTGTGTGGGAAATCAATGACCAGGGTAGCACTGACTCAGTCCTTTGCTTTGCAGAAACACTATTGAGCAAGTCTGTCCCATCTCCAAAAGCTTTCAAGACTTGCACTGCTTGGTCCCTTTCTTTCCTCACAGCTTTGTAAGTACTTCTTGTCTCCTATTCAGCCACCATTAAATATATAAATGGTAGACATTTAATAGAGATTTGGAATTTTTATAATGGATTTTCTGAGTGGAAAAATATTTCTAGAAAAATGTAACACTTGAAAAAACATTCTGGATCTTTCAGGTGGACAAACTGTATCTTGTTAGAAGGCCTAGCTAATAAAAATTGTCAGCTTGTTACCAGAATGCTTAAAAATCCCAAGTTTTCTTAAAATTCACATAGGAGCTTTCTGTCCATTTAAGTGCAGGCTCCTTGAGTAAGGAATGCTGCTTTAAGCAGGGCACCACCAGCAATCCCTCACTGCATTCATATACGCTCACGTTTCAGACTTGCTGAAACAAAATAAATACATCAATTACAATTTAGGTTCTATTTCCTTTTGGTAGAAATTCAGATGAATGGTTAATTTAAATCTATTTACAAAGTTAAGACTGAAACCCTTTCTCGTGTATTCCACAATAACCAATATAGCATTGCCTGTTATGCCAGCCTGGTGCGCCTGGGTGGGGAGGGACAACGGACAGCCAAAAAGAAAGCTTGCAGGTTTCTGCAAGTTGTTAATCCTTTGCCTCTGTCATTACCAAACTAAATCTGCAAATCTCCCTGACATGAACTCGGTCTCTTTTCAAAATCCTCTAACACATACAAAAATACTTTTGATTTCACAATATAAAGAGATATGCCTTTCAACATTACATTTCAGTTACATGCAGCAAGCTGCTGATGGCTCTGCTGTAGCCGAGATTGCTGCATCACTCTGTTAACATGCAGGCTGCTCCCCTGGACAGGTTTAGGAACAGCTAGTGTAAATCACACAGATGACGAAAGCCAGCCAGGTATGTGTGAAATAAGAACAGCTATGATACCATCAGGGTACAGGCAGTCTTCCTCTGGGCAGGCTCTGCAGAAGGGCCGGGGCGCTCCGAAAGCCGGAGCTTCCCTGTGCCCGTCAGCAGCTGGGCCTGGTCCTGTAACTGCCCCGACGGGGAGGACACCGGCCCCAAACCCACCGAAGCCGAAGGACTGTGCTTGGGATTGGAAGTGATGGGAACAGAAGTACAGCTCACGCTCCAAGAGAGGGTCTTTTAGAACCAATATCGACTACTTATTATCCAGCGGTGTGCTACACAAAAATGAAGCAATACTATATTATGAACATATAAATTACAACATGTGAAGGTCTCTGTGGGCTTAGGGATAAGACAAACCTTCAAAATGCCTGTGATTTAAACAGTTCAATTTGTTTTGTGAATAACTTTGTTGTTTTCCCCTGACTTCTAAATTTAATTGCTGTTATGAAAGAGATGATAAAGTAGACAAATTTTGTGTTTACTATATAATATCTTAATTTAGTTTTCTCTACGTAATTGCTGGTAATTTTTCCTTTTACATCCTTTCTGAGATTGCTTTTCTTTCCCTCTTTCTGTTTTCTTTCCTTAAGCTACCGAGAAAGGCAAACAGACATATGAGACTTAATTTTTGTCTCCTACTATACAGCATGAAATTAAATCAACCTAAACTTTGGGTTTAGTGCACAGATATCCCTCAGGAACCTAGCAGAACTACCACCCTCCCTAGAGACTTTCTTTTCCCCATTACAATGCTATCTTTTATGCAGGAAACCTTAGAGTTTCCTGTTTAAAGGAACAGCATTTACAGATGTTACATATTTATGGGAATAGCATACCTGAAGAAAGATTACTAGGCAATAACTCTATGGCAATCTTGAACACTGATTTAAGACCTACTATATATTTTATTTACACACCTAACCACGTATAACCACAACCATCTGGCACTTACGTAAGGTGAAGCTTAACAGGGGGTACCCATGCCTTCACGCACTACTGAGTTAAACAAAATGTGTAATATTTTATGAAACAATTTCCATCCTATTTGCATGAACTATAGTAACCCAAGGTACCTTCCTGAGAAAATTATCAGGTACAAAATTTAAGCAAAGGGTAGAGAATAGTTTATTTGATCCCACATTTTCTTTTCTCTTCAACCTTATTGATAACTATACAATTTTAGGAAGAGAGAGTAGAATACAGGTCCTTCTCCTCTTGCACAAACAGGCTAACCACAAAGATCTTCTGTCCTCTTCTGGCACCTTTACTCCAACCTAAATCTGCTCAGTTCCAACAGAACAGATTTTTAAGGGATATTACTCTTCCCAGTTGTTGTACACGCTAGAGTGGCTTAGGTATAGAAGATACAGATCTGAACTCTTACAGACTGAGGTATGCTTAAATCCCAGGTCTTCAGTAACCATTTTGCTGGTGAGCAAAACTTTGAAATTATCTTTTCCAGGATTACCTGAAGCAATGAAACCTAGATCCATCTGTTACAGCCTGGCTAAGTTTAATGGATTATCTTTGGGTTTACACAAAACTTGGGACATCTTTTCAACTCTGTTGTGTAAAGGTAATTTGGAACGAACTGCCTATTTACATAACCAGAATACATCAGGCATGCAGAGTAGACAGATAAGCTTTAACATTAACATTTAGTGAACTCAAGAACTACAGCACAGGCTTTCTGGTGTTGTTTCATTTTTTAAAAACTCTGTTCCTTCTTTGACTATGAATACAAGGCCCTTTGCTTATTTGAACAATGCACTATTGAGAAGCTACCTGACAGCTTAATAACACAGGCAAAGGAAAAAGGTTTTTAAATGACAGTCTTAAGAGACAGTCAAACACATCACAATCTTGATACAGTTGATGCTCTAAAGCTTTTTAGTCTGGCTCTACATCTTGCTCTGTTCATGTGTTAATCATCTTCCAGCGATCAGCGAAGGCTGGATGTCCACAATGAAGGCTGGTAGTGGCCACATCTGACTGCTGTAACCCAGCTGCAGTGTCTTGTCTACCGTGACTGGTTTGCTACTGAATGACAAACGGACAGAGAGTAGTTTTTTTTCCTTAAGTGGAAATTAATTTCCTTAATGGGTAATTAAGGAATCGCTTTTTCCTAAAGCAAACCTGTTACCCGTCTTGTTATAGACAGTATTTGTAGAAAGCTGAGGATTTCCCGGTGTTGTTGCCTGAAACTTGGCCAAGTGTCCCTGTTAGCATCCCTGGAAGGGATAACAGAGTAAGCTTGTAGGCTTGAAGACACAACCATCAGAAACAGTGGAAACAACAGCCAAAACTAACTGAAAGAGCCCATTTCCCAGTAGTCATCAACCTTCAGCTCTCCTATCTCTCAAGCTGCTATCAGATATGAATGTTATAGCAGTAATTGAGCTTGCTTTTTATGATCAGTGCAAAGCCTTTACTGTAATTCGCAGACTGCTGCTGGCATTATCATAGTTTTCTTTTATTTCAAGATTAGATTAACGCAATAAAACCTCCACACCTTAAAAGAGAAACTGCTGGAGAATACTGCATCTTACCTGATACAAGAAGGGATACCTAGATGAAAGCATAGGAGTTAAACATCTGGATTTCTGCTTTTGTCCACACAGAATTTAAGCTTTTGGATCGTTGTCCACAAAACCGTATTTAGGACCTGGCCATTTAAAAAAAAAAAAAAAAAAGTTTCATGAGGAAACAACAAAATTCAGTACAGTTCAATGGTATTTCTAGCTGCTCTATACATGAGTCCTTGGGAGCTCTCAGTTCTACCTTCTCTCAACCCTTTAATCAGAACTACTTCAACTTCCATCTCCCATGCACTCTTAAAGTCCCCTTTTTGGGGCATGGAAGTACAGGAATGAGGAGGCAGAGAGAAACATGAGAAGGAATGCTCAGAGAGTCTTTTAGATAACTTTGTTTTTATTGTATACATAATAAAGTAGATAAGCAAATCCATGAGACATTTTAAAACTGATGGTGAGTTACCTACTAGACCTACTGCCACAGCATTTAGCTGCTCTGAATGTATTTTTCCAATGAACCAAATTCAGTCTTAAGATATTTGTGGAAAAAATGAAGTGTGAGAATTTTTCCCAAGTCATTTAAGCCTAATTATATTGGCAGTTTCAGCACATAAATTTGACTCAACCTTTGTACTGTTTAGATTGAGAAAACAAGTCAGATTAATATAAACTAGAGCTTGAGTTTTGCAGTGCAGTAGCTATTCCTCAGTAATTGCTGGTGTGCACCATCTTATTTTCCACTAAATAAAATATAAAACAGCTCAGGAATGAGCTGCTTTTTTTCTATTGGTATGCAAGACAACTGGCAGTTACCATAAAATAACTTGTGCTAGCATTTCTTACCTTAAATTACGTGCTTGTTTTGCCTGCTCATATCCAAACCCTGGACGCACTGTATGGGCAGGAAGCAATAATGAAATGGTATGGGAGCAGCTGCACCAGACCTGCTGGAAAAAGCCTCCACCTGCTATTTTTACCGTGAGAACCATCAGTCCAGAATGACTATTCTGATATTATCTAAGTTCATTTCATTTTAAGATGAAAGACAGCCGGCCCAGTAGTATCTTTAATCAAACTGAAAGATTTAATAACAATTTTTCTTATGGGTATAAAGAGCTTTTACTCACTGGGTTAAAAATAGGCAAACAAATGGCTACAAACAAGTGGCTCTTCCTTCAGACTGATCTGCAATAAACATACAAGGACGACGATTTTGTTAGGCATATACACATTTAACTAAGCACAATTTTAAAGCAAGGGTGGGGAGAGCATAACTGTATCCTTGTTACTAATCGGGAATGGTATTGTTTCCTGATCCATCGCCATACTGCGGTGGGCTCTGGCACGCTCCTGATGGAATAAGAATCGGAATTGAAAGGGAAAAATCACAACAGCTCACAACAGTGTTACTCTCTCCTGGCTAATGGCACTAGTACATGCTTTCACTGAGATTACAGGAGTTGGATTTCTTAAAGGGTGGAACCAATAAATCTGACTTATCTCATATAAGTAAATAAAATTTACTTAAGGTAAACAAAAAAAAAATCTTGTTCAAACAAAGAGTTTAAAATACTTACAGGAGAAAAAAAGCTGTGTGCAAAAGAAAGAATTCAGTAATTCAAGGTAGGTTTATTAATATGAATACTACTAATATGAAACTACTTTCTATAATTTTTTTCAGTGCATATCTTGGCACAGTGGAATAACAGTGCTTGAAATTCCCAGTAAAACTGCACACTCGCCGGAAAGACAATGTGGTTGTGCTGCTTTTTAGTTTCGGGAGCTGATCATCACGCCGACCTTGGATTTTTCCAGTTTCTTCCAACACTCTGCGGTGCACATGCCGCTACACTCGCATTTTGTGCGGGCTTCAAACAGCACCTCGCTCCTGCCACAAGCAGCGGCCACACGTACATGCCCCGCAGCAGAGCTGACCGCGCGGCGTGGCGCCCGAACGGCGCTCCGTGCTTTCAGTAAACCAAACTAGCCGGGAAACGCCGAGATCCCGTCCCGCTTTACCACATAAGCTCTGCCAAGGCGCTTGAGCGGCACCGCGCTCCTCCGACGGCACGCGGAGAGCAGACGCCAGGCGGGAACGCCGAGGC
>NW_010576402.1:181758-231189 GCF_000705375.1 Tinamus guttatus | reverse complement strand
TTTTCTCATTTTTTTAATAGGTGCCCGTAAGGGTGCGTCTTCCCGAACGTATAGCTGCGTTTGGGAATAACGCTAAAAGCTGGGAACTTCGCGTGTCCCATGTGTCTTTCCCTGCAATAGCAGACTGCTGTGTTGCAAGCAGGGCAGCCCATTCCTTCTTCGTGTGCTGGGCTAGCTCGGGTTGTCTTCACATATTTGCCTGTCTTTAAAGAAAAAAAAATCCTTATCATCTAAACCTAGACTTTCTGGAATTAGATCAGTTTCACTGTATTCGGCAGCTTTATAAGACTAGTGAAAACCGAAGTTGTTTGTACAGCCTCAGCTTCTTGAGAGTCTTAGCATAAAATGCTGAATTTGGAGATTTTGAGTTGGATATTTGTTAGTAGCCATATTCCTCTTGGTTAAAATAACTTTGGGAAGTTGTTGACCTCGGAAGATGAAAGAGCTGGTTATATTTGGTGGAGCTGGTTATATTTGGTAGGACAACTCCCCACCCTCTCCCGAGACTGTAAAAATGAGATAGTGACTGGAGTGGAACAAAAAATAGTGTGTCTAGAAAACTCCGCTTTCCGAAGAAAATGATAGAGGAGAAAAAAAAAGGCAGTGGAGAATATTCTTAGAGCAGACTGTAAGAGACTGTATTTTGGGCGATTCTGTTTTTATTTTCAAGAATTTTGGTAAATTTACAGGGAATTGCTAGTTCTACTTTTTCCATCCATATTTGTTCCACTACTTAGAACATACAGTTTCCGTCACCATAGAAAACAGCCTCTTCAGAATAATTAACGAGGTTTATAATAAACATCAAGCAGAAACTTGACTGAGGCGACTTTTTAGCACAAATGAGCTTTTCATGTGCTTTGGGTTTTCTTAAATTCCTGAATCTCTTGAAGTTTGTTTGTTTAGCCAGGGGAAGGCCCCACACTTGTTTTGTTAGTGAACAAAAGAGAAACCTCCTGTAAGGAAGGGACACTTGGGGCGGAGAGGCAGGGGTGGGGGCAAGAGGCCCAGGATCTTTGCTGCTTTTGGGATTGTTCAAATCCTGGAAGCTCTGGAAATCTGCTCTGTGAAGTGTTAGGATCCCAAAATGAGGGAGGGGGAGACCTGCTGAAAAAGTTCTCGGCAGAGCAAGTCGGGCTGAAGCTCTTCTTTGCCCCTGCTTGTGGGGAGGGGGAGGTCTGTATTTTTCAGTAGCCTCAGCAAGAATTCAGCCATCTCTTTAAGCTTTTCTGCTTTTCCTGTTTACGTTGGCGATTGGGTGGAAGTGTTGTGGAGGCAGAAAACTTTTTGGAATGTTGAAAAAATGTTTCATGCAAATCTAGTAAATTGCTTCAAGGCTTCCAAGATTGAACACTAAGGGGCGCCAGTTATTTCTTTTCCATCCCGGGCTCCCCGCTCCATGCGTGGCTTGAGTGGTGAAATACACAAATGCTATAGAAGCTAGGGACGAGTCCCAAATATTTGTGGGTTTGTTCCGGTATCTCCACTTGTGTGAACTTGCATATATTGTTTGTTTAGATGCAGCATTACATAGGCGAGTAGCTATAGTTATAACTGAGAAATTAGAACAACCTTTGACACAAATCACAGTAGTGTAAGAGGACGTTCTTTAAAACATCTGCTCTGGTTATCAAAGGGACGTTAAATATCTTTAACTATATGATACGTTGAGGTTCTTTGGTTGTGTTTTATGGATTGCTAGAATTATCTTCAACATTCAGAACTTTTAAGTGAGAGAACTACATTTAATCTTTTCAACAGTTGTTTTATAGTGCTTTTGAGAATACAAAATATAAGGAGCAGCAGGGCGTATTAAGGTACATAAAAGGTATGTATTAAGTTACAAAGGCCTCGATTTGTCCCCCGGCCCCCAGTTTGGTTCACTTCCAGTACATAATATTATGTTTTAAATAGGGTTTTTTTTTTTTTGGTTAGTACAAAACAGTTTTCCTGAAGATTGGTTATGCTTGAGAAGAGTAATATTCTTAGACAGCTATTAGCCTTTGCATTTTATTTTTTAGTGGTCTAACTGAAGAAATAGTCACAACTGCAATATTTCAAGCAAACGAAACGTAAGATTGCTCTCTTTACTGCAGTGCTACTTTTTTTTTCTTAATTCATCTCAGTATACACAAAATAAGGAATGGATCTGTCAGGTTAGTTGAACAACATATGTGATCCGTTTAGGCTCTAATGTTTGATCTTTGGAAATGATAGTGCTTAATTTAGTAGAAAATCTCTGCTTTATGGTGTTTGAAGACCAACATGAATATGAGTGGTATATGGAGGATTTTTTTTTAAATTAAGAACTACTTTAGAATAAAATACGAAAGTTACAGTTTAGTTTATAGACACCTTTGCATACGTGTGCCTTTAGCTTCTTACTTGTAAATAAGGCTTTTGTGGATTAACAAGGATGTTTAAAGTGCACATCATAATGACTAGGAAGTTGGATTGTTTTTATCAGACTAGTGCAAACCTGTGGGAAGAGAGGGCTCTTCCTGAGTGTGGAATAGTCTGTATTTCCTGTCATTGTTTGGACCATCAGATGTGACCTGATTTTTTTTTTTTTTTTTGGTGCTTCAGCTTCTCAGATACTAACTTTCATGATTCTAACGTAGATTGTTTTTTGTCAGCCTGTGTATTTTGCTGGTCCACATTGTGCAAAATGAATAAATTGTACCTTTTATCATTATTTCTTTTTTTTTTTAGAAGTCCTATATTTCAACCTTTTTAATTAACACATTAATTTTTTTAGTTTTAGTCTCTTTGCAGGTTATGAACAGATTTTCCTAGATTATTCAGAGATCTTAATGGTGTTTTATCCTACAAAAATAACAAACAGCATCCCATCCCCAAGCATGGAATATTTAAAAAATATGTGGCCTATAAATAAAATAGAAATTTAATCAACACAGTCAGTAATACACTGGCTTGAGGTTGCTCGCTATGTAATACGTTACCAAGAAGCATCAAAAATATTTCTTGTCGTGTTTTTAAAAGTTTGTCTTTATTTTAGAAGTGTTTTATTCTTTTTAACTTACAGTTAGCTTAAATGTTATATTTGGTTGGAGCGTGCAGGGAAGCTGTGGTCCAGTCCTTTTCTTTTTTAGGAGGTATTTATGTAAGCTTTGCCAGGAATTTATTCTTTTCTGTAAACTACCTCAAACTTCAGCCTTTGTATCAACTAAGCTGGTGTTGAAAGCGATGTGCAAGTTCTTGTATGCATTATATATGCATATCTCTACATGTAATTTAAGCCATGAATCTAGCTTTTAAGATAAGTCCAAATTAATGTCAAATGGGCTGCCTCCTTTTGCACAGCAATTGTAATGAAGATAACTCTTAAAATCTCTAGCAAGGGATTAAGGAGCATTGAACCTGCTGGGCCCAGTGCCCTAAAGAGCAGCCTTCGTGTTAGTCTCATGGACTTCAGCTGGTCTGTCTGCATAAGTAAGGACTGAAGAACTATGTTCCAGCATTGTAAATAACTTCTCCCTCACAAGTAATCTAACTACTTTTGTATGTGACCTTATCATTTGTGATTATGTAAAGTTAGCCTGTATTTAGCTAGGGTTTTGCTGACCCATCACATTTGATGAAGGGGTGTTGGGCAAACTAGCATGTTGTTTCTGCCCCCGCCACCTTCCCAGCTAGGTCATCCGTTATAAAACATTATTTCTTTACAAACTGATGCTTCTCGAAGGGCCCCTCGGTGCAGGGTTAAGAGAAGACATACGCTGTTAAAATAAAGACCTTGTGATCTGTTTTTACCCAGAGACTCTTGGAATATTTTGAATAGTAATGTTAAAATTGCACAATAAAAAGAAGGCAGCAAAAGCATTTTTTTGTACTGTTTGTGATAGTGCTCTTTTGAATTTTGTACTTTGTTGATCTTTAAGTCTTAGAATATTATTCTGAGGTGTCTCCTGATTCACGGTTATGGAGTCGTAACAGTATTATGGAGCCTCTTGCGCTTCTCTTTCCATAAACTTTGTAAAGTTGTTCTAGGGGTGTTTTTCTTTTTTTTCCTCTTTCTTATTTGGGGGGTGTGTGTGTGTGTTATTATTATTATTCATTTCATGGGCTCTATTACAACATCAAAAGCGAAAACTGCATTGCACATCTCAGAATGCAGATCTTTTTTCAGCTTAGGGAAGAATATTCAGAACTTTTTTTATTCTCTCTGAGCAACAGTTAATGTTTTTTATGGAGTTATTTTGGGGGCAGTTTGTATTGCAACACTTACAGTCTCCTGACATATAGTTTAAAGATGGATGTTGTTTTGCCCAAAATGAATGTAAAGTTAATAAAGCAATTATTTGAAGCTCATGTTTTGGGAGTAGTTTGTCCATTGTTGGTTACCAGTAATAGATTGTTAAAATCTGTGCATTCGGAGTGTTTTTTTTAATAAAAAAGAAAGGAAAAAAAAAAGGCTTACTATTTTAGTTCTTTCTAAGAGCTGCTGACTCATTTGTTTTTAAAACAGGAGAAACCTGATTTTTATATATATATATGTGTGTGTGTGTATATATGAAACTTGTTCTTTGCAATTGTGAGTTGCATTTTTTTCACCTGAAATTGTACACAAACGTTTTCCTAGTGACTAATGTACTAAGTCTCTTGCCGTAGTTAGAAAGAAATGAGCACACACAGATTGAATTAAGGAGTTGTAGAAGTTGTTTTCATTGCTCATAAAGGAAAAAAACGAAGGTGTTGGTTAATACTACAGTGAAGTGGAAAAAAAGATCTCAAGAAACACTTGGGAGATTTTGAGAGCGCCCTTAAAATGCTTTCATTCTGAAAATGAGACTTACAAATGCCTCTAGGGAAGGATCGAATCGGGGAAAAAAGTTTCTGGTGCTCCACGAAGAAGAGGTTGGATATGAAATGATTCCTTCTGTAGTTCTCTAATTTTTTTTTTTTTAGCCAGCCTGTCTGTATCAGTTCTTCTAAAGCTTCCTTTTTTTTTTTTTCTTTTTTCTCTGAAAGAAACAGTGAAAATGAGAAATGGATACTCAGTTTAAATGCTTTAAATGACATAGAATTCTGTAAAGAAAAAGAACGTTCTGAATTCTTTTGAGTTACTTTCTGTAATCCTAAAGTACTATAATTATTGGAAAATGCTTTATGATACAAAAATCCTATTAATTAGACGTGCTATTACATGCTGATCTGGTGCATGCTCCATGGCTGGCAGGAGGGACCTGTGTTACGCTCGTTATGAGACCATCCTGACGGTTCAGGCTGCCTGAAGGACCGCAGGAGTCTCCCATGGAAACTGTGGCTTATGCTGCAACTTATGTGGCGTGATGGGGGGGAGGGAAGGGGTCCATGTCTTGCCAAGAACGCTGTGAAGTAATGAAATGCCCTTGCTCCCTGACCCTTGTCTTTACTGAGACATAATTCACAACTCCTCATTCAGGCAGCTTGACTTTTCCTGCATTGATTTTAATCAAAATGCATAGAATGAAAATTTTCTTTACTGGAATTTTAATTACGCAATGCTAAGAAAACTCGTAGACACAGTAAAACTGCATAAAAGTATGCTTTTAATAATGAGATGCTTAATACAGTTGGTTGGGTCAGTGCAAGTACCGCGTAAGATAAGTCTGCAGTTTTGTAGCACGGGGATTTAGGACTGCTAAGCACATGGAAGCTCTTCTTTTAAGCTTGAAACAGATGATAGGTGTAATTTTTATAATCCGTGTTAGATCCCTTTGCTGTGATGTGGCAAAGAGATGGATGCCTTGCGAGTGAAGTAATGTTGTATTTCTATCCTTGATTTTGAGGAAATAGCCAGTGTTACCTTATCTAGAGCCGTTAAGTAAATTCAAGGTTTGGGATTTTTTGGTTGTTTCTATTGGAAATATTTAATGGGAGTGGAGTTAGCTTTTTTTTTTTTTTTAATAGTGAAGCTTACATTTTGAAACAACATATACTTGAATGAGCAAAACAACATGACAACTTTAAATAAAAATAACACCCAGCTTCCTTAACAGAGCTACTATATTTTCCTTGTTTCTATCAGGGGCTTTTATCCAGCCCTCATTTTTTGGGTATCTTAACAGCAAGGTGGTGCAAGATGAAGCATTTTGACTTCTCTTTAGGTAGTTGTGCTAATAAAACTTCTATTGTTTGGATCTAGAACTGGGAGCTTCAGGATTTTGCTGTTATTCTGCAGACCTTTAGCTGCTCTTAATTTTCAGACAGTAATGGCAACAAGCTAACAGTGTCTTGTTATTTTATTGTGCAGGCTTAAAAGTATGAAGTAAATAGCTCTTGTTTCACAATCTGTTTTGTGTATGTATTTTATATATAATGTATAAAAAACTACATTTTTATATATATTATACAACACTTATACAATAATACATATAATATTGTGTGTGTATGTGTGTGTCAGAATGACAAATTTTTATTCCAGTTTCCAGGGAGAAATCATTCTGGTCAAGAAAAATGGCAATAGGCGCCTATTAATGGGTTTCTTTTGATTCCTTTCAGTGGTTCCTAGATGGCTGAATTGGAAGTCGATTTTAGCGCGTGCTTAAAAATATTTTTGACTGGTTCACTGCTGCACCCAAATACACATATTTTATTCTATATCATAATAGGTTAGGGTATTTTTTTCTGGGTTTCCAGAATAATGACATAGCTTCGGAAAAACCTGATACATCGTAACTTCATTGTAATGTTACAGGAAGTGCATCAGCTTAAGGTGTCCTGAGGATACCCCTTCCTAAATGGCATGATCAATGAAGCCATTTGTGTAATGAATGAGGGACATATGTTGGTATTAGTAACAGGGCAGTTAGCAGTGTTAATGGCATATAACTGTGTGAGTGTTAACAGCTTCTTTAAAACTTGGTTTGGAAAGTGGGGTAGGGGACAGCATGGCAAGCATTTGAAATTGGATTCCTTCTTGGGGAAATTATGTTGAGGTGGCTCTGAAGTGTAATGTATTCAAATGTCGGCTCTTCTAAGAGCAGAGGCAGTATGAGAAAATACAATTCTTTTGTTCTTTTTAAAAAATTATTTATTGATTTACTCTTTATTTATTATTTACTCTTGGGAGTTATTTCTAACTTGAAAAGCTGAGCTGACATCATGCTGGACTGGGTGGCGTGTTGGTAGTTTTTGGGTTTGTTTTTGTGTGTTGCTGGGTTACTTTTCAGCCAGGTCAGTTTTGTGATCAAGTTCTCCATAGTTATTTTGGCACAATGGCTGTGGTGGCTCAATGGGAGGGATAAATAGTAGGACTTGGGAGAGGGAAGTATTTTTGTTTAAGCATTTCCGAGTCTTAGTGGAGATGTTGCTTAGCCTCATCATTATATATTTTCTTCATTAATGTCCAAGAGCCAAAATATGCCTAAAATCTAAAGTAAGCAAAAGATCTCCAGCATACATGTTAAAAATCTACTTTTATAAAATATATTTAAGTGATGACTCAACCAAGACAATTAACTGCTGTTGCATAATGATTGTATTTAATTATCAGATTCCAGGGTGGTGCGAAATCTGTTAATATTCTCAAAATTGCAGCTTAATCTAATAATCCGTGAGTAATTGCATAAAAAGCCATTTCACAATTTTGATTTTTTAGATACAGAACGACCCAAAATATTTCTGTTTGCAGTAGAATGCTTCCAATTTATTTGTGAGGAATAGGAAGGAGAAGAGAAGTAAAAATTATGTGGCCTTGTGCTGTTTGCTTTTGAGTCCTGTGGTTCTTTTGTATGTACTGCTTTTAGTTAATTTGGGTTTGTGAATGAACATGAGCAGTACCATAAGCCACAGAAATTAATATGGAATTTTTTTCAACGAACTGTCCCCCTTCATCCTCCCCTCAATTTCCCAAACTAGCATTGCCTAAATACTACATGTATAGTCCATTGACAGGAATGTTCTCGAGGGGCTTTTATGTAGAACCTTCAAATTAAAATGACATAATAGGCCCAGCTGTCCTATCCAAAGTATGAAATTTGTGCTCTGAAAAAACTGTCTGCACTCTGAGAAAACAGTGCATGTTACGTGATGCTAGAATCAGATTGCTGGTGTTTTTTTGTTTCATCACTCAAATATCACATCGTCTAAAGATGCATATAACCTGATGTGGAGAAACGCATCAGTTGGTGCAGTGGAATCACTGTTTCTTCATGCTCCTTTCTGAAAATCTGGTGCTGTCTCTGGATGAACCTGAAGCTCAGAAGAGTTATTGTGTGGATTCATTTGTTCCTGCTTTTCATGTAGTTCCACCACTTCTTTTGTTCAAGACTATTTTTTTTGTATATAATAACTGTTATTATAGCACCTTTTAGAAGTATGGTTAGCTATTTTGCCAATTTCTTGCATTTTTTGTGTTCATTCTCTGTGAATAAGTATTCTATTTGTGACCTGCCAAATGTAATTCTTTTGAGAAAACTAGAGATTTTAACGAAGTACTTAAGGTGGATTTGATTTTTTTAGATTAGAAGGAACTAAAAAATGGATGGTTGGCTTTCTTGAGTTAAGCTGATTAAGTTTACAGAGTTTAAAGAACTTTCAGAGACCTTTTCACATTTAAAAAAAACGTATTTTGAGGAACAAGCAGAGAAAATCCTTTCTGTATTACCTTAATACAGGTTATCTGAGGTTAAATTTTTTATGTGAATATATATATATATATATGTGTGTGTGTGTGTGTGTGTATGTATTTAAAACTCTGATTATTCAGGTGTAGTTCCCAGGCAACTAAAAAGTGGTGCATAACCTCTATAGGTAACAGGGTACATAAACCTAGTGCCTATTGATTTAGTAACTGTATTTTATGCATAACTATTCAGTAAGAAACTTGTTGGTTCCAAGTGGGAGGTTTAATGCACACTGAGGGTGCTTGGTAGCACAGGCGTTTAATACTGCTAAGTGCCTCCAGAAAGGTACTCTTGCGTCAGCCTCAGATTAACATGGGATGAATAACAGAGCAATTTATCAACCAGGCAGCTCTGAGGAGTGTCAGCAAGAAAGCTGACGATGATGAATGGGAGAGAAGTGGGTGCTGCGGTAGGTAGCCACTACTGCTGCTGCTGGAGTTTTGGGAGAGGGCAGCTCATATTTAGGTGCTTGCAGGATAGTTAAGTGGGGAGGAGCTACATTCCTGTGTCTGACTGGCTAGGAAAGAAACACGTCCCTCTACTCTTGGAGTTTACTGAATACTGCAGCTTAAGGTAGCAAATGGATGACTGGATTGTACTTTGTGGATAAAAGTTTACATCAATCTTCAGGATGGACAGTGGGAGTTATGTTCTGATTATATGTTCAGAACTTCTGTTGCTGTCTGCAATCTTAGCAAACTTGCTTGACAAGAATGAGTTTGTTCTGGACTTAATGGTTAAGTTTTGTACTTGGTTTGTTAGATTTTTACAGCTTCAGTTATTTTGACTTGCATTTTTTTGTTTTTGTTGTAGAAGGGATAAAGAAAATAACTGAATTTTAGGCAACAAAATCAGAAATAAAATTGCCCCCCCCTCTTTTTTTTTTTCCCTGTAGTCATGTGCTCAGATCTTTCCAATTCCATTTAATTAAGTATTTAGAAGAATATTTTATCAAGGTTGCAAAGCTATACGGAGAAGAGTTTTAAATAATTGCATTAAAGTCAGTGCTTTAGTGTGCCATTTTGTGTGTGTGTGGTCAGAGTGGGGGGGGATGGGGGGGGCCGGAGGGTGCTATTTGTGTGATGAGTTTCTTTTGTTTGTTTTGCTCTGTGGACTATTGAGCTACTGCAGGTTCTCTCAGTTCTTTATGTGCTGTCTTTTTCTTCAGCAGAACTCAGTAGTGAAATAAGCCGTGAAGACAAGTATTTCAGTACATAACTAGACATAATAATATAGTATAATGGTATATTATAGTAAAAAGCTACACAGATCATGATTTTAGTCATACAATAGTTTTTAATGGTTAGGTCTGCTGCTCAAATTGCTTTCATATTTTAAATGTTCTTGTACTGGTAAAATTGAATGAGATTGTGTTTAAAAATGTCTTTTTTTTTTCCTTTTCCCTCCCCCCTTTCTATTAAGTATCTTAGCTGCCAAAATTTTTAAACTCTTATTCATTTCAAAAATGTGATTCAGAAGAATTTGAAGGAGAGCACATTAAAAACAGTTCTGTCTTTCCTTCAACTTCTACTGTATGGTCTTAGTGTTAGGTTTAATGGACAAAGAAGAGATACTAATATAGTGATAACATTTGAATCTGGTCTAGTTATGGATTGATTAGTAGTTTTTCATAGCATCTAGTCATATAGTTGACAGCTTAATGTTGCTATAAACCATCCTTTGCTTGGAAGGTGAAGGAATGAATACAGCTTGTAATGAAAGCTGGATCATTTCCAGGCTGTTAAGCTAATTGGTGAAACTTAATGCCACAAATATGAAAGCAAATACTAGGCACCTGTGAATATTAACAGCATGAAAAAAATAGGGCAAAGGATGTAATGTGATGCATTTAAAGACTGTATGGTACAAATGACACAAAAATGTGCTGGACATTGGTGTTGGAACTGTTCAGTAACTGTATGAAAGAAACAGAAAAGTTAGAATGTTTTTTCTTGCATACTTTGTCTTTTGAACTGAAGTGTGCTCTTCTGCAGAAAAGGTTTTTCATTTCCAAAACAAGTTTAAAAGTTCAGAGTTAGTCTTCAAATACTGATTTTTATTCTGCCTTTTTAAATCTCAGCAGCAAGCATAAAATGGCATTTAGATATGAAAGTGTCAGGAACTGTAGCAGTGTGAGAAGTGGCTTTATCAGTTTCTTTGATATTTAAATAACTGAAGATCATGAATAGAGTTGGAGGAGTCTTGTTCTTAAAGTGTTTTCTGTCCCGTAGTATGGTATTTCTTTTATATAGATTATGTTCTTTATGCATAAACCATCAAAATGTAATGTTACTTAGCAGCATTTTCATGTTAAGTAGTTTAAAATGTTGTGGGTTGCACACTAATGACATCACTAACTATATTAAGTTGATTTAATGAGCTGTTTGCAGCTTACTCCTAACTGGAAGGAATGGAGTTAGACTGGTCAGTGCCTGGTTTCCCTAGGAGTCCTCGGCAGTAGCAAAGCAGACTGTAGCAGCACTTCTGTATAATCTGTTTGTCAGAATCTCTTATTATAGCAAGAGAGGGAGAAGTACTTTTTAAGAACTTTTGTGCAATCTGATTGACTTTTCTTTTTCAGGTGGTCTGTTTTTAAAACTTAATATCTTTTTCCCCCTCCCCTTTGTAACATGGAGCTGTTTCTATCTCTCCTTCCCTTCCCCCCCATTTATTTATTTATTTATTTTCAGTTTGCTAGTGTTATGCAATAACTTTAGTAGTTCATATTTAAGGGCATAATTGACTTTGTTTAATTTCCACTAACATAAAAGTACAAATATATAAAAATGATATATATTATCATTCATGAATAAAGGTAGTAAAACAAACATGTGTTCAGTTACTTTCAGCTGTAAATATTTCAGAATTCCAGAACTAACTTTTTTTTTCTTCTTTGAGGCTTTTTTATATCCTTATCAATAGTTTTGTGAGCAGACAGGAACCATTGTTTGATGCCGCAAAAGATAAGAATGTAACTTACCAATTATTGTAATGTTAGCCAGAATATTTAGTCATGCACATAGGATCCTATGTAGTTGGCCTATATACTTCATCCATTTTTAAAAGCTATTCTCAATATAAAGTCTTAATTTAGAGGATCCTTCCTGATAGTTTTAAGAAATATTTTAAACCACTGTAATTCCTGAAGTTAAAATTACTCTTGCTTGTTTAGAAGCTTATACTATTTTGTGTTAAAGAATTGTGATGTACAATTAGCATTTAATTTACATATTGCATCTTCAACTTAAAAACTAGGTTGCACTTGTTGCTGTTGTTCCTAAAAGGTTGTTTTTTCAAGTAACTGAAATTGTCAGCTGAAGAGAAAATTGATTACGTAACTGCTTTGTAAAAGCTTACACTATCTTAAACAGTTTAATTCTTAAAGTAGCAGAGATCTTGTCTACTGGACAGGTAAAATAAATATGAACTTTGTGTAATATTGTCTGTCTGATTCTCCACATCTCTCCCTCTCTGTTAAGGGAGAGGTTAGATTTATGAATTATTGTCAAGGACAGAATTTAATATGATTTAAAATCGTATTTGTCTTGGTATAATTACAAGCTATACATAAGTCTGCTTTAGTTGTAAAGGCAATGGTGGGGAAAAAAGTGCTTAAGACTTTGCATATCTGGCAATTTTTAGTATGGTTTGATTCACTGTTCTTAATGTGGTGTTGGTGTGCCTCCTGTTAGCTGAAAAGGTCTATCTCTGAGGGAAGAGTATTTTCATTTGATTACAGGCTGAAATCTAGAAATCCGATATTTCAAAATATTTTTCATTAAATTAAATTTTCTATTAGTTTTTAACCATTAAAATAAACATTTTGAGTTTGATTGTTAGCTAAATGTAATTCTTATTTTCATGATAGCATTTTATGAATATAAAACTGAAATGCCTGTGCATGGCAGATATTCTGGAAGCTTGCATATGGAACACTTTAATGCTACATGCTGATGCCTGTGTGATACAGAGCACTTTGTAATAAGTTGTATTTTAGTTAATTCTACAGATTTTGCCAAAACAGTAATCTTCCTCTTGTCATCGTTTCTGTTTGAAACATTCTGATACCAGCTACTGCTGTAATGGCAGGAGATAAACCCTGACGCTGCATTGCCTTATCTGGTTGATAATTTAATCTGGTAGTCCCAGAACTTGATGTGCCAATTTTCAATGCAGTGGCCTGTGAAGTAATTGGGACTTCAGCTTGCAAATACCAGGCTATTGTCTTCAGTGCAGTTAGTTGAAATCAGCTTTCTGTGCTGCATTGCAGTGCAAACCAATTAATTGCAGGGCGACAAGGTGCCAGTAGCTTTTCTTTTTTTCCTTGACCAGAAAAAGTTTCTAGTGATACTCTGCAATGTGAACAAGTGCTTGGCACTTTTGTTTGAAATTAAACTTTAAATTTATGGTCATACAGGCTAAACAGTCTCGGGTTGTTTATCTTTGATTTTAAAGCTCATGTTTATGAGAAGGCTTCTAAGAATATTTTTCCAGTTTACACTGCTGCTAATGCTATGTTATGTCATGCTGCTAGTGCTTTCTTGTTAGTCATTGAAGTTTACATGGGTCACATGAGATAGAATGAAAATGCCAGCTAATGTGGCGTAAAACCTCAATTGTGTAAGTTATACTTTGTGTGCTCTAGGTTTACTTAATTTTTGAACATCTGCCAATTAAATATCACAGATTTATTGAGTAACAGTTTTGCATGTCTCAAGGAGTGTAAGAATTGACTTAAGACAGCCGTGTTACTATATCCAATGTTGTGATCTTTACTTCTCAGGCCACACAGTGAAAAGAATTAGGAGGACATCACAGGAGAGATTGACTGTTAAAATATATTAGCTTTGTATTAGATATTGTTTGTTTGTCTGTTAGCCAAGTATTTAGAAAGAAACAAAGAAAAGGTCTCAGAGCTGTGTAAGATGCAGCATTAGTTTATACAAGTGAGTCATACTTAAGTTAAAGTAGGATATAAAGTGATATAAAATATAATATAAAGGCATTTTATAGTTACCTTTTAATATTATTAATATATTTAACTATATTTACCATTTCACAAGCTTCAGCTACATTCCTTCACTTTTTTTTTTTAGTAGAATACTAAGGGCTTTTTTTCCTGATTTGATGATTTCACTGCTGTACAGTAGTTTAAAGTCTCTAATATTACATGAAGCACAAACCAGTCTGAATTTAGTTACTTCATAAGCTTTGATATGTGGATTTTGCTTAATTCTTATTTCTGATGATCACCATGACTTTGTTGCTTGAAAATAACATAGTTTCCAGTATGTCTATTTTCAGTAGTTTTTTTTCCGCAAGTATGACATTTGTGTTATATGTTACTTTAAGTAGGGCTTATAAAAAGAAACAAAATAGAACTTTTGTTTCCATCCTTTGGGAAGGAGAACTTTAAAATGCAGGGTAGAGTCTGTTTAGTTTGCTTGAATTTTGTTAGTTTCTATGATTTTGGTATCAAGAGACAGCAAAGATTCAGTATTTTGAGTACGTTTCAGTGCTGACTAAACTTTTAAAGAAAAGTGACTTTGGGTAGGCGGAATCAGTAAAGAATTTGAGAACAAAATGGAGTGAAAGAGATACAGCGTGTTAAGTGCAAAGAGGAAGTGTGTTTAAAAAGTGTAGTTTCTCCAATTGACTTAACTCATTTATTAGTAGGGAGTGCAAGATGTCAGGTAAGCTGTACTTAGTTTGGGGATTAATTTTATTTTCAGAATGTTTAGATTAATGAAAGCAAAGAACATTATTGTCAGTGCATTTCCTTTTAAGCTATTGTCTGGTTAAAGCACTAAAAGTAGGATGGAATGATGGTGTTTGTTCCAAAGTTGAGCCATAGGTATCACCTGTGAAGAACTTTTTCTCTAAGGTATACCCGATTTTAGAGCTTTTTTGTGTGAGTGATAGGTCCTTGCATTGCATTGGAGACGCTAATGTCTGAATGGATGTGATGGCTGCTTTGGAATGATGCTGCTGTTAGCAGTGAAAAATGTCTTCCTTACAATTCTTGTGCAGCAGGCCGTGGAGTGCAGCACATTTTTATAATAAAGGTGATGAATTTAATCGCAAACTGGCAGCCAAATGGAAATTGCAGACCTTGATACTGGGAGAAAATTGCCTATAAAGCAACTCCTGAGAGAGCAGGCTTTAAATTTATCCACCCATTTCGACATTGAGGAGAACATAGGAATTGCAGGGTATTTCGCTTGGCCTGTTTAGTTCAGATGGATGACGCTTCAGGCTTCCTTTATTTAAGAACTAGATATAGTTTATTAAAAGAATGACCTTGTTGCTTAAACTTTATATGGTAAGACTTTTGGAAAATCTATTCCTTTATTTTCCTGAAATATTTTCACTTATTAGCAAGTAGAACCTAGTATGCATCATGAGCTTAAACTTGACTGCTTCACAGTTTTATCCTTATATAGGGGATTTAGCTCTAAAGTGGCTTGAGAGATTTCAAGAGCTATATGCAATATATGGTTGTGGGGTTACACTGATGTGAAAGCAGTGTTATAAATGATATAACTAGTCTTAAAATCCACCTAGTAGTTGTGTAAGTGGAATATTGTCTCTAATAGCATATAACATTGAGAGGCACACAGCATTTTGCAAAATGCACTTACATTTATAAAATTCAGCAAATTATTATGTTAGCTTTAATAGTAATAAATACTGCTATTATTTAAATATGATAACTAGGAACTGAATTTACAAATAAAATTTCCATTTATGGAAAGCACTGCACAGAACATATACCATCATTTTCTAAGTCTAAAGAATGTTATATTTTATATATTGAAATACTTGCAAGTAGATTGTTTTAGAAATAAATGCTTTTTGTACACTTATTGAGATTCCCTATGGCAACATTTTTGGAAAGACCATCATTCAAACAGAATTAAGCATATATAGCTTTGGATTTTGTCACTCTCTTTAGGGTGAGAAAAATAGGAGCATGTATGGATAAGACCTGGAGTGGGCTAAGACATTCAGTGTGGTACTCAGAAATGTGGTAAGCACATTTCTTTCAAAGATGTCACTGATTGGATTTCCTCTCTTTAGTGAGATCAGAAATCAGTTCTGTGCTGGAATGATTGCTGGTACGTTTTCTCTAGATTCACTGGCCAAATGATAATCTTCAGGTGTGAATAAGTAACCCAGTAAATGCCCACCAAAACCAAAAACACCCTTAGAAAACTGGAACTGTGTTAAGCAATCCTCATAGATGATTTTTTTAAAGAAAAACTTCTGAAGAGAAAGTGCTCTATATTCCCAGAAGTCATTAGGATCGCTAAATAGTTGTGTGGTGTACAGCCGAGCGTTAAGGGCAGTTGTCAGAAGTTTGGCAAGCCCAATCTCTGTAGTCAGGGAGTTGCTTCTCCATACTCCTTTGACTGGAGTATAGGTTTTTAGCAACATTGAGTGAGTGGTTAATGGGTTCTTTATGAATGTGTTTTGGTATTTAGGCTTATCTCATTTCTATGTTTTTTTCCTGATGTTACAGCAAAATGATTGCCTAAGCTGCTTCAGAAATGGACAGGAGCGTTTATAATCTCATTTTACCCTATGCTAATCTGCTGATAGATCATTAGGTTCAATAAACAAATTAACTTTACATCTGTGCTTTGTTGTAAGCAGGATCAACTTTTCCTAAACTTCCCTTTGACCTGAGTGGGCAGGTTCCTACTGTACACAGCCAGCCAGAGTTAGTGGGACACATGAACTTCATTCATGTTCCTCTGCTTTCCTTTTATTTTTATTTTTTATTATTTTTATTATTATTTTTTAGGTAAACAGATTAGAAATAAAGAGTAGGATCTGTTCACCTGTTTTAATTAACTGGAAAGCCTTGGAGAGAAGTTACGGAAGATTATTTTGAAAAGAAGTAGGAGACTGATGATGCCAAAAGGAGACTATTGAAGTCTAGGAAGGTGTCCCTGTTGATTCCTTTCTGCTTATTCTGTTACTCAGTGGATCCTTCTATGATCTATTTCAGCTCAGTGACGGAAAATAACCAAGCAGAAAGAGAAAATGTATCAATAGTCTTTTGCTTGATTCATGAGTTGAATTGACTCACTAAAGCAGAGCTGGTATGAGAGATGTTGGGGAACTATGCTGGTGGGCGTGGGAAGACAGTGATTCCTTCCTTTTTCAACGTCAAATGTGCTGCTAAAATTGTCTATCTGTCCTATCTGTTTAAAGCTAATGTACCTCTCTGTATTATATGTCCCACTAAGTGACTTTTTTGTTCTGCGTAACTTTGCAGAATATTAAAAGTTTTAGGCAAAAACAATTAACGCAAAATGTGTGGCTTAGGTTGAACTATATTTAAAGACACAATCAAAGAAGTGAAAAGTTCTTTGAAGTGAAAAGACACCCAAGGACTCTGGGATGCCCAAAGTGAAAAGATGCCCAAGGACTCTTGGCTTGCTGAGCATGAGCTCTACCTCCATTCAGTTTCTAGCAGTGAGCTCTGTTGTCACTTGGCTGTGTTTTACTCAAACTTGGAGGCTCTGTAATTGCAACTGGTTGGTTTCTGTGGAGGTTTTGGGCTTGCTTTTCCTTCTGCTCAAACTCCAACTTCGAGAAGAAGAATTTGAATTTCCATTTAAATAGAAAGCTAGGAAGACTGAAAGGGTTGTATTTAGGCAAAAGGTCTGGTGATGTAGCCATGCCTCATGGTTTTCAAATGGCTTGGTGGTATAAGAGAATATTGGGTGAGAATGAGAACTGTCTGGAAAACTGAGGGAATAAGGAATTCATCCCCTGCATAGATGAAAAAATGCTATTTGAATAGAGACGAAGGACGTTTCTGGCACAGGAGATAGTTTTGGAGGAGGAAATTGGACAAAAGTACATGTCTGCTTGAGAAACTGCTCTCCAGAGCTGGGAGTAAAACCAAAGTTTTGGAGTCTTGCCATGTCTCTGCTGTCAAATACCTCTGAAACCCAGATTGCCTCGTTCCTCCTCTGCTGCTGGACAAGATCTTCTTCCGCTGTTGGGCAATACCTTATTTCATGTGGCAGACATATTTGGATTTGAAGGTGCTGGTTGGAGCTGACTGGTTGAATTTAAGAAGTTGCCAGATCAGAACACAATTGTTCCGTGACTGTGAAACTGATCCAAAAGATGTGCACAGATAAGCACTTGCTTGTTTTACTGTATATGAAGGGTGATATTTCTGATGTAGCAGTCTCAGGTAGCAGTTCTCTTAACTGCTTTTATTTACATAGGAGTGAAGGCCAGACAAGTTGGTGAAAGATGCAGTTATCTTACCGTCTTGCTCCAGAATGTCGGTGAACATATCTGACAGGGGTCTTATAGAATACTGATGAGCTGCTTATAGAAATAAGAGCTAAGTAAGAAGGATGTGAAATGATCTCATCTTGCTTGATGAATATAAATCCACAATTATCTGAAAACTTGTGAATTATGGTAAATACACTGCTTAACACAACTTTGTCTTATGCTGTGGAAATGTGCTGGATTTTGCTGTCTCAGTGTAAATTTTTTTGTAGAAATCAAGAAAGAATCCACCAAAACAAAGAGAAAGCACCACAGCAAGCCTTTAACTGGGGAGGATTTATTCCCTAGCGGAACTGAATGTATTTGAAACTGTCTCATGCCCTCCACTGCAGCGTGAAGTCCTATGTTTCTTTTTATTGGTAAAGTGTACTGTAAATACACTCAATTTTCAGCCTCAAAGATGAACGTATGCAGTGAGTGTTTTTAACAAGTACTGAAGCATGGGATGTGCTTTCTAGGGTCAGCTGTCTTGAGTCTCTTAAAAAATAAAAAAAAATAATAAAAAAATAACACTTGCAAGCACACTCTTTGAATTCTTAATGCTGTTTTATGAGATTGGGGAGAAGTAAAACTATATGAACAAAGTGGGATTTTTTTTTTCAGACTTTATAGAAAACACCTCTTGATGCTGAGCAAGGCAGTTTTAGCTTAGTGAAATAGGAAGATATTGACCAAGATGGTATATATTTATTTACTTGGAAAGAAACATTGTAATCATTCTTGAAGATGACATCCGTTATTGATGCTTTATCCCAAGGCAAGGTTTAAATATCTAAAAATGTTTATCACTACTTAGCAATAAAAAATAATTGTGTTTTAGCATTCTGAGGATTTGTTTCACTTCAGCAAATAGTGATATCTTTGCTATGTGAGTGTTTTGGAATCAAGGCCGTATTACAGGATTGTGGAATCAAGGCCATATTACAGGATTGTCATAGTTCTCAGAATAGTTAATTTGCTCAAATATAAAAAGTGACTAGTAATTTCTCAAGAGGAGAAATTAATACTATTAATATTTTAATTTCTTCAGATTTTACAGTTGAATATCCTTGAGAAAACATTATGGGGTTTATTTGACTACTTTTTGCTTGATTGCTCTTGTCACAGCCTAAATAACTGTGCCACTTGGAATCTAGTGGGAAAAACTGTGAAGCTACCTCCGATGTACCTGCAAGTGATATATGTTTAGGAAGATACCTTCAGGGTGGACTTGACTTGTATTGTCTGGGGTAATGTAAGGGCAGTTTTGACGAGGGCCTCTTCACTTACTAAGGTAGGATTTCAACTTGCAGATTTCCCTGATGTTGGCCTGATGTTTTGTGCAAGTCAAGTACTGTACATAGAAGACAAAAGAAGGGTGTTCATTAGGCCCAGCCTAGTCTAATTCATTCTGACTAGTTATGGATGGAAGTAAGCATAGTATCACTAACCTAATTATTACCATTTACAAAGTAAATTGAATGGAGTTAACATAATTCTGTCTTATAGTCATCCAAATAAGAGTTTTTTTAAAAATAGATGACTATTATATATATGCATATAACAATGTAGTTCTTGTGAAACCATTGCATAAGTGGAAGAAAATCTTTGGAATCTGTCTATGCCTCTGACAGCCAATAGGATTTAGTGGATTGTGTGTGTATTTATACATATATGTGTGTGTGTATGGGTTGCTACGTTGTCTCTAGAGCTTTAATATTATTGAAAATCAAACTTTAACATATCCAACTACGAACTAGACTGAACGTTCTGTTCACGATGTGCAACAAAAACAAGTAAAACGAGGCAAATAAAAGCCAGCACCTTTCACTGCGGTGAAAGAAGGCTAGGTAGCAGTGCTCTTGTTTTTTCACGTTATCAGATGTTGATGCTTTAGTGGTCCTTCATTCTCTTCATTTAACTTTTGCTGAGCGTGCACAGTCAGAAAGCACTGGTTGCCTTGCTGATTTCCTGCCTCATGGTGTTGTGTTGAGTCAGGTGGCTGAACTAATGCATGATACAAAAGGAGGGATAATGGCAAGATTAGTGTTCTAATGTCTCTTCAGTTTAACCCATATTAATGTCTGGAAAAATATTCAAGTTTAGTTTAAAAAAGAAAACAAAGGCAGTTACACATGTTACCCAATCTATATTATGATATATATTAATGCATAGCCTATATACCTAATGTAGGCTTATATCTTAATATATTTTAGTGTTGAAGTTAAGCCTCAGTCCTTGGATATAAGATTTAATTTGTTTCCAGGTCTTGGTTCCCTGGAGATCCATGTTTACATGGGCATTTTTATGTTTTAGAGAATTATTCAGGTGTATATATTTTCAGTTAAATCAGGCATGCTTCTTTTTTTTTTTTCCTCTCATTTGATAAGAACTGAGCAGTGTTTCAAAGTTGACTGGTTATTTTAATCACTCAACATGAAATTCCAATTGTTTAACAGTTTTAATAGAAGTCAATTACAGTTTTTACGTAGTGTTAGTTTCTGTCTGCGTTACCTGGCATAAATACAGCCATTTCTTTTCTTCCTCTTTTCAGCAGCTTAGTTTCAAGTAGGTAGTCTTGCCAAAATGATGTTACTAAAAGCTCTTGCTTGTTATTTCTCACATGTGAAGCTCTACCGCTGATTATGCAAACTACAAGTTGCAGTAAATGAAAAATCTGTACACACCATTTGTACAGGAAGTTATTTTTTCTTTCACTTGTCTAATGTGGCATAATTTGGTGTTGTGCCTAATGAAGGAACAGGTACAACAATTTGGCATAAGACTGTTGTGCTCTAGAGTTCCTGACTGAAGCTATGTATTACATATGTTACTTGAAAACTGATCATGCTGTGATTTAATTATTTTTTTCCTACGTCAAACCCTTCAATGGTAGCTTCCTCGGGAATCCTGTCTCCCAGAGTTTTATAATTTTTCTTTCTCCCCTTAACAGTTTCCATCTATTGCACTTTCTAAAAAGATGTTGCTCTTTTAACTTTTCTTACACTGAACAGTCCTGTCCTATCTTCCTCTCCTGTACATCTCTCCCTAAAACCAGTCTCAGTGCTGTGTGGTTGTATGTGTGCTTGTTTTTTGAGTGGTTGTCTGTTTCTACAATTTTATTGTGATATTCTTCACAATCTGAGTATTTCTCTCTGATTGATCAAAATATGTATATATGGTGTTCTAGTCAAGTCCTCATGTAATTATTTATTGTTGAAAATGCCAAAGGGAGCTGCATCAATTAAGATATTTACTTTTCCACTGCTGTCTCAGATTGATTCTTCCTAGTTGGTATGTTGTTGATAAAGGTTTTATGGCCTGTCAACTGAAAAAAGAATATTCCCTATTGGTGAAGAGAAAGCAAAACAGTGAGGAAAACAAACAAAAAAATCTTGTAATTTTGCAATAATAACAGTTCAGAATGAGATTACCCAAATTCATGTTTAGAGATCATTGAGCTCATCTTGTATGAGATTTTCCTTCACCTCTGATCTGTTTTTATATAGTTATTCTTTTGGCATAGGTGTGTGTGCTTTATTTTAGCTTATCCCTTAAATACCCTTTCTAGGAATCCCTGTTTCTCTAGTTAAATTCCTTGCGGAGTAAGGCTTGTGAAGCTCGCATTAGTACTGCTCTAATTTGCTCAGCACCTTCTTGTAGGTTACTACGGTGCTCTAGCACAGCATATTTTGGAGTTACTTAGTCTGACAGGAATGCTGTTTGTTAAACTGTATTTTGGAATGGCCTACTGCATGAGTATGTTTGGTTACTACTCAGAGTAGTAACTTTGGTTACTACTTCCATTTACTATTTATTTTTGTTTCTGCCGTTTGTCTTTGATCTCTAGCGTTGTGATGGTTTTACTAGCAAGTTCTCTTATTTCACCAAAGTCAGCTATTTTGAAATCCACCCCCCCCCCCCCCCCCCAAAAAAAAAAAAAAAAAGGTCGGTTTTAACCAAGTTTATGACTTGATTTATTGGCCATTCTCTCTTGAAAAGTGTTGTACACATACTAAAGCCAAATCTTAGAACAGTTGTGTATGTTGATTCATTAGCAACAGGATGGGTAAACCTCAGCTTATCACACCTAGGAGTGGCTGCAGCTATCCTGAGCATTGATTATTAACAGACGTCTGTGCACATTAAGATTTGTAATTTGATAAATACAAGCTAAAGTATATGTTGGGCATGTATAATATTTTATTACAGATGAGTGATCCTTGGGCTCTTATTTGGACACTTTCCTTATCAGATCTCTTAAGCTCCAGAGTTGCCTCTGCCTTTGGTAGTTAAAGGACGAGCTTGTGATTCAGCAGGGCTGGGGTGTGCGCTGCCCAGCCCGGGGAAGTCTTACAGTGCCTCAGGGCTTGGTTGCAGTTACTTGATGCATCTTGATGTCTGCGAGTCAGCAAAGAGCAATAGTCAATGTGAAGCTGACTTGCAAGTAAAACTAGTTACTGTATGTCTGGTGAAGGAGGTGCTGAGAGAATCACTTCTTTATGCTGGGGTAGGGCAGCATAAAGCAAAACCATGTGAGAGGGAGAAGCATTATTGAAAGTGGGATTTTACCCCTACCCCATTCAAGATGATCTGATCACTAATGGAATAACACCCTGCCTTAGAGTTCTTCCTTCCCCATATGCCTGGATAGCAGAGTGTGTGCCATTAAGTGTGATGTGGATTAGGCTACTGTTTTCTGAAGTGCTCGATATGCTTCCTGAGTAAATGCTATTGTGGCTTTAACTAGAGAACTTCCCACAGAATGATTTCAGTAGCTCCTGTTCAGTATGAAAAGAACTTATTGCATGTGCTGAAAACATCTGTAGAAGTTGCACAGCAATTGACTTTCCTATGAACGGATAGGGAGGATAGAATAATTGTTCAAGGGATATGAATGTTCAGTTAAACAGTGTCTGGGTAGAGAAAGTCTATTAAAAGTCAGATAATCTGAATTTCAAAAAAAAAATCAAAAATGAAGACAATGAAGAAAAAAGATTTTTTTTTTTGTTTTTGCTAAGGAATCTTAAGTTCATTTAAGCTAATATTGTTGTGTGCTGTACATCTTTCAGAGTATATGTCTCCTTTCCTTAATCTAAAATAAATTTAGCAGCTCAATGCTCGGTAACCATGCTACCTGTAACCAGGTACTTTATTGCAAAAGGAACTAGAGAGGAAGATTTGAGTGCTGTGCTTTAGGATGTTATAAATGTGCTCAAACATATTTGCTTTAATGGTCATGTGGCTGTGCTGATAGACTTGACCAGGAGAGTTGGAAACTGTTAACCTAACCCATGTTGTCAGGAAATTCTGTAGGAAAAGGTAACGGTTTGTGTTCATGTCCTTTATCAGAGTTGTCGTGTGATCTTGGTGTAATGCTGATGCATCTTGAGTAATGGGTTGGGTAACTGGTTTAATTTCCCTCGTTTTAATAATGAATTGTGAAACACTGAATTTCTCTGACTCTTGAAAGTTTAGATTTACAATGTTGTCTGAGCTAATTGTTCATCTCAAGAAGCTTTCAGTTTTATAAAGATATGTTTAAATTGAATGGGTAGTATTACATTAATTGCTGTGATGTTAGTTAAGGATGGCCGCTAGACAGCTGGAATGTGCTTTAAACTATTCTTTTAGGAACTTTTGAACTGATTTTGAAGTTATTAAAGTTTCTTATTTTTATGGAAAATTATATGAACACCACTTATTTGCATGTATATAACTTTTAGAGTCCACCAAAGAGAAAAAGATACTATATAGGAGACTTCATATTTTCTTAACCATTTACAGTGTGTTACAGTTAGAGGAAATATGAGGTTGATGAATACATGAATACAAGTTTTAGTAGTAGAGACAAATGCATAAAACTTTTAAGTTTGCCTGCTAGTTATGTTTAAGTTCAGTGTCATGCTGTGAACTAAAACTGCTAATGTATGAAAATTTCCCAGAACAGTAGTGTCTGTTTTCTGCAACATGGTTTTCATACCTCATCATGTTTGTCTAAATCTCAATTTTTAGTCTGTATTGTTTTGTGAAGATCATAGGAATCGTGTTTGCCTAATGCATGGGCATTTCATTGATTAATAGCAGAGGAGTGGGTAAAGTAAATGCTTGCCGTCCTTTGAGCATGGATGCAGATGATGCAGGCAGGCTGCTGGTCCATGTGGCATAGTATTAAAAATGATGTGGTTTCCTTGCTAGCATTGCTAGTGCTGCTGTGTCAGCGATAGCAGCAAGCAGAAGCGATGTTAATGGGGAAGACTGTTAAAATTGTGATGAATAAAAACAACTATTTCTTTGCCAAGTAAGCATACTAACAGTGCTAGATTAGAAAAAGCATGAATTACGATGTTCCCCCAGTAATAAAGCACTTGAAAGCTTTCTGTTGACATTTACAGGGAGAGAACAGACTGAGTATGCCCTATTTGTTTTGGAAGTCAGTTTGATGCAAACCTTAAGCTGCCCAAAACAAGGAGTTTTGCATTCTCTTCTTGCTAAAGCAGTGATTGAACTTCGATATTGAGAGCTGACAAATAGCTGAAAGTGCTGCCCACTCATCATTGGACTGACAGTTTAATCATCTAAAGTACTCCCAGATTGGGCTCAGAGGAACAAAAGAGAATAACCAGATTTTTTTTCTGAGGCAGCAAAAGATAAAGTGAAATCTTAAATGCCAACATTTCCTTTGGTGAGACTGCTGCATGACTGTCATATGCCATATTCTCCATGGTGATGTTCAGGACTTTGAAAAGCAATGAATAAGAATCTTGTGAGAACGTGCTGATCGCTTCACTTTGTAAAAGGATAGGTTAGATGATTCAGTCCTCCCTGAACAACTGTGTTTTAGGGCATTCATCCTTGTTGCTGAATGAGCTGCTTAGCCTGTTTCTGTATTGAGAAAGCACTGCCTGTTCCTCCTCCTTCGCTATCGCTTGGTGACAGTACTACAGCATGGTTATTTTTGTCGTGAGTATAACCCATCCAGCCCCCTCGCATTCCCCTTGCCAGAGGGCCACAAAGGGAAGTGGGTTGAGGGCTGTGAAATTCTTTGATAGTTTAAGTCTGAAACACCACTCTTTACAGGACTGTGGAGAAGTATTAATTAAAAGGCAAAGAATCTATAGAAATGTAAGAAATGTATGAGTTTCTAGGACCTTCTCTTACTGTGTTTAGCAGTAGGGTTTTTCTTCATTAGTTTTAAAAGAGATTTCTTTCAAAACATAATACAAAGGCGCTAACCTGTTTTTCCCCTATTGCCTGGTTGCAGTGGTTGGAATCATTTTCTGTATAGAAAGGACTGCTGATTCTTTGGAAAATGTGATACTTTGTTTTTCTTTGAAAGTGGCGGTTTTATTTCATATCAAGACTTGAGGCCAACTTGGAAAAGGGAAAATCTATTTACAGTTTTTGTTTTCTCCAACTCCTTCTCTTAGCAACATTCGCATATTTTACCAGTCTTCTCTAAAGCAGTCCACCTGAATGTGGGAAGAAAGATACAAGTCAATATGGGAACTTCCTTGGAATATACTATGGATAGAGTTCTTTTGGCTTTAAAATTGTGGAGGGGGTTCAGACAATGTTGTTAGTTTATGTTTATCTTTAAACCTTTTTGATAACCTATTCTGGGAATGGGGCCTCGATGTAAGTTCGATTGATTTGGATTCTCTGAAGTATTGATCTATGTCTGAATGTGTGTAATGTTCATTTGCCAGTTTGGGAATCAGAATGAATACAAAGAAATTAGAAAAAAAAATCTGTGGCTCAAGAATGCCACTTAAATTCTGTTGATGGTCCAGCAACAAGTGTTGTATGCAGTAAAAATAGTTCATAAAATATTATTCTTTTCCCACACTTTTTGCTTCATGCAACATTAAAATTTAATCAGAAGGGACTTGAGTCAGTTATACCCCATCCCCCAGCCCAATGAATTTGTGAATTTGAGCGAAGCTGCTCAAGACTTCTTGGAGATCTTTCAGAGTTTCAGAGCTCGCTCCTTATTTTTTTTCTTCTCCCAGAAATTATTATGAGGAAATCAAAAGCATTATTTAAGCTTGTTTTTTAGTGTCGTGATCTGTAGTTGGAAAGAATGAGTGTTTTTTTTTTTTTGTTTGGTTGGTTGTTTTTGTCAAACTACATAAAATTTTATGCTGTATGTAAAATTTTGGTGCCATTGATATTTCAAGCATAGCTTGATCTGTGTGAGGACAATCCTGGCATCCAGATACCTTGAAGATTTTTATCTATTTGACCATGCCTGGCTTTTCTCACCATACCTCCTAAAGTTTAATTAAACAAATTGCCTTTTTTTTTTTTTTTCCCTCCTCATAGAAGCTAGCTTATGATTGAGGATATTCAAGTGCATGGAGCTTTGCTATTAAGGGGAGGATGGTGGCTTGTGTTATAAGGAGATTGATGTATTTTTCGTTCTGAATCTATTCTTGTTTGTGACTGTTGGGTTGTTCCAACCCTATGTTGCTTACTGTGTTACTGTGTGTTGTAATCCAGAATAACAGACTTGGATCTGCTATGACAGATAAATGGCTCTTCCTCAGTGTGAAGGGTTAAATGCTGCTCTTTAATGGCCTGTGCTGTATTAGCCCTCCAAAAAGGATCAAGGACTGAGCTGCATGAGTTTAGCTCTGGCTGTTTAAATTGTGATTGAGACAAACCATTAACCTCGAAAGATTGTTACAGCTTGAATGTCTTCAGATTCTTAGTTCTGATCTAAACTGCAATGAAGAATCGATTGATTTAGATGCAATGTCCAAATTGTAAGCATTATGAAGAGATCCAGAAAATACATATCTGCAGACATGTCATCAATGTAACCAGTGTGCCCGTCTTCAGATCTTATCTTAGAAATGTTTAGAGATTGAAAGAGCCATTGGTAGATCAAGGAAACATGTTGCTTGCAGAGTTTCCAGGGACACAGGAAGCAAAATCTTCTGGTTGAGAATACATTCCCATAGAGGACAATGTAACTTAATCTTGAGATGGAAGAAGATATCTCTATTGAAGCTCATTTGTCATCTTTTTGAGTTTATTCCTCAAGGAATATGAGAAAAACAAGGTTGTCATTTATTGCTAAACTTAAGTCATCTATAAAATACAGACCAGGCTGTTGCTAAAGGCGAGTTGCATGGAGTTTGAACTTCTTATTTGTACACACTGCTGCTGCTAGGGATAGCAGAGGTGGGTACTTAACACTTTGTGAAAAGAGGCTTCGTACTAGGTATGCAGAGCGTGCAGCTGGAGGTTTGCTGAAGCTGCTGTGTGCTTTTCTCTTTTAGCCACATCAGCTATTATAATTAAGTATCTCTCTTTAGTAACTCTCTTTTAAAATCCCTGGAGTGTTAAAGAACATAATTACCACTGCAGTGTTAAGATAGATGTAAAGTGGTCGGAGCCATATTAGATGTTCGCTTTGAAAGTAAAGCCTGCCTTATTTTTAAATCAGTTGGCTTCCCATGAGATACGAGTGTGGAAATGTTAGTAAAGAAACATGAATGTGGAGAAACTGAAGTCTTGCGCGTGAGCTCCAAAAGTTGTTTCATGGGACAAGGCAAAGAGGCTTTTGAGAAGGGAAGACAGAATATCTATAAATCATAGAGTTTAAGAAATGATGTGAAATAAATCTAAATAAAAAGCTGTTTACTTGAGTTGCTCTGTTTCTCCTTTGGTAAGTGGCTGAAATCATGAAAATTAAAAGGTATGCTTTGAGGTTCTGACATGCTCACTTCTCTACTATACCTATTTGAGTATTTCAAAACCAAGCAACACTGATGCTTGCCAGAGGGAACAATGAGTAGAGCTTTTGTATTTTTCTAATATGCTGTTGAATAGACTCTCTGAAATCTTCCTGTACTCTTGATATTGTAGAGAAGTCAAAAGTAGATGCTTCTGTAGATCCATGTAAATGCTTGAACTGATAGCAAAGTTACAAGATAGTCGAGCCTAGAAGCTTGAATTTGTCTTAATGAAGACCCTAGAAGGAAAGAGTACATAATAAAATAGTAATAATAATAATTAAAAAAAACCCAATACTTTTGTATGGACTTAAAGAAGTCTTTTGAGAGAAGAGATACAATCAAGTAAGAACAAGTGCATGAGAACTGCTGTTAGTCATAAAAGGAAAAATATCTTGAAGATGTGGAAGAAGTTTCAGTGGAATTTGGAAGGACTAGCAAGTGTAGGAATGGCTAAGTAACTTAGAGTTGAATATTTGTGAGACTGCTTGTGATAGGCTGGGCAAACAGGATGAGAAGAAAGATGGATTGTGCTTTGTCCATAGTTAAAGCTAATAGTATGGGCAGTTAAGGAAATCGGCAGGGACAAGAGCGAGTGCCAAAGCTTGAGGTTTTACATAATTATTTTATAGTTTTATAGTTTAAGCATTACTCCTTCTGTTCTTCTAAGTAGAAGATAAGTAAAGGAAGAAGCTCCTAGACTATATATTCTACAAAAGATTTTAAATACCAGATGAGCAATTGAAGAATAAATAGGAAAAATACCTTTTTTATTTCATCTATCACTTCTGTATCTTTCTTGTGAAATCTTCAGAAAAGTCTCTGTGCAGAGAGTAATAAAGTGTCAAGTGTCAAGAAGAAGCTATAGGAAGTACTTTAGGAGAAGTAAGTGATAATGCACATATTTGCAAGGAATTTAAAGGAAAGTTTAAACAGATTTCTTTTTTCCTATGAAATCCAAGACATCTAGAGTTAGTGTTTATATAAGACTGATGCAATTTAAAATGAAATTCTTAATGCAACTCTTGTAGCTGCCAAATATAACTAAAAGTGACTGTATCTCATTTATGCTTGAGGACTTCAGTAGACTACCTAGTTTATGTTTTGGTAGAATGTAAGTTAATGGAAAATCTAAAGTGAAAAGGAAATAAAGTCCTCCAAAAGATAATAATATTTGTTCAAAAAGACGTGCTGAGGAATTTCTTTAGATATTGAAGCCAGTATAAATGTTGCTTGCAGTTCAGAGGATTTGTGCTAGTTGCCAAAACAGCCAGCATGCATGGAAGAAAAGCAATGGTTTTTTTTGTTTGTTTGTTTTTGGATTATCATTACATGATGACCAAAATCTGTGTTCTTCATTCTAAGCAGGTGTTAATGCCTTGCTCTATATACGCTATATAGAGCATAATGCCTATGCTCTATAATGCATTGTTCTATAGCCTACATGACTGTGTATATCGGTTCCCAGCAGAGAAATAACTTCTTGAATATACAGAATAAGTTCATTAGACAGATTTAGAAGAACTCAGTTAAGATAAGTCTGTTCCATTTCAAAAAATTATTCATCAAATCTGAAGCCTCGTTATTCACCAGCTTTCATGTGATGGAATCTCTGCTATAAATCATTTTGCAGAAAAAAACCCCTGTGATTATGAAGCAGGAGAATCTTTTAATCTCTTGCTTGTTACTGGAGTTTAAGGTGACTTCTCATCTGCGTAACTTTGTGTGGTCAAATTAAAACATTTCTGTTTTGAGTTTCATTTTAATTTTGCACATTTCCAAAGTAGTTCTAACAAGTCTAAATAAAAGACTAAATTGGTTTCTATTTTTAATTTACAGCCCATGCTCTCATAAAGTTTAAGTTGGTGCTTTGTTAACAAAGCCTGTGGAAATGGTAGAGTTCAGTTCGGAACTTTAATAATAGGTTAATTTAAAGTAGTTTTTCATATATATTGGAATAAGTTGAGAGTTTTTTATGCTAACTTAGCGTTTTGTTGAACTTTTTTAAAAAAATTATAGTGGTAATTTAAATGCTTTCATTTTTAGGAATGAAATATAAGGTCTTGATATGGGTTTTGGTTAAAAAAGAGAAAACTGTTCTTGTTTTAGGTTGAAAATTATCTGGATTTGAATCATTTAATCTATATTTAATTACTGTGTTTATAACTGCTCTAAGCACTGGAGATGCATATGTGGAGATACGCGCATCCATATACATCTATGGAGATGTGTAGTATCTCAAGATGTGTAATGCAGTGTAATTTGTAGAAACTGTGCTTACAAATCTGCTTATGGTATTCCCTGGTGATGCTGTGGATTTTTTTTTTATTAATTTACAATAAAATAATACGAAAACCTGTGAACTGGGTGAGAAGCTCTGTAAGTTGACAGTGTTGGGAAGAAGGGTTTTTAAAAAAAAAAAAAAGAAAAGAAAAAGAAAAGAAAAGAAAAAATTAAAAAATGATAATTTAATGAGCCTTCACTTCACACACAAACACATGAAAGTCTATATAGTGATCTTGGTTTTAGATTGGATAAATCAGAAATCTGAAGGCTAAATGCTTCTTTAGATCCAGCCATATTTTCCTCCAAGTTGAGTAATTATGTAAAAGTTACTTTCACTAGTGTTTAATTATGGTTTTGTCATTTGTATGATTGATTTTCTTGTCTTGCATCGATATCTGTTCTTTAATTCCTCCTTACATGGTTAATTATTTGGTTACTCCAGACTTTTTGTAGATTGGTGCAAACAACTTTTACCTGCTTGTATGGGGGAAGGGAGGTGGTGGTGGGGGGGTTGACATGCAAAGAGAAGAGTGTGGCACTCCCATGTAATGTTGGAAGCCCTGAAAAAATATCCAAGAAAATTCTAGGGATGGATGTGGAAAGGTGGAAGTGAACATTTTCCTTGCAGGTGCATTTGTGCTTTATTGTTGCAATTCTGTCCACATATTTAGTAGCAAGTGTAACTTTCATCATTCTAATCTGAGACAACCACAGACACTTTCTAAGAACTGTTATGTCAGCTGGTTCAGTGAGTCTTGTCATCTCTGCAGCTCAAGGTGTTCAGAGAGGAAGCACCGATGCGCTCATTGCAATTTCACTGCTGGGCGCGACTTATCGGACCAGTGTAATGGAAAGAGAAGGGATGAAACAGAGCTGTGTAGTTCATGCTTGTCCCTATTTCTTTATAAGCAGAACTTTGACAGATCAGTGATCTTGGTCAGAACTGGACTACTGTCGTTCATAGCTGACTTTTTAGGGACTAGTAGTCACAAGCTTATTAGTTTATCATACACTTTCACATGACTATTGCTGCAATTCATCTTCTTCAACGTAGTATCAGGTCTTGGCTGACAAATCTTAGTGTGCATTTTAGTTGTGTGTAGAGCTGGTTTGGTTTTCCTAGGACTTAGTCTACATGAGAGAGTTCAAGTATTGCAGTGATGCCAACTGCTTGTAGCCACTAACCCCTTCTAGAGCTGAGCTGATGCCTACCACACATGTTTGTCATTGCTGTGTTTCTTGTTACAGTGGGCTTAAAATTACTGAGGTGTGTGTGCATATGTAAATATTTGTATATATCTGCATGCACACATCATAAAATATACATACATGCTTACACATATAAAATTATTCAATAAAACTGCCCGAGTTCTCTGTCATGGTTGCGCTTTTTTCATTATCAGAGTAGAAACGGTCATTAAAACAGTATTTACTATTTGTTACCCTGTGCAGTCAATAACTCCTCCTTTGAGCTGTCAGGTTTTTCATTGCTGAAAGATGCACCATTGCCTTTCCAGATGGTTGATCTTGTAGCTAGCAAATATGTGTGTGTATGTGTATACATATATACATTTTGTGTGTATTTATTTTTTTTTATAAATGTTAGGTACATTTTTTTTTCTTTTTAGCAACATTTTTGACCATTTGAAGAAGTTGCAGATAATATTTACTTGAATAGTGGATTTTCATAAACAGGATACATAAGCAGCAAATTTCAAGACCACTTATGATGGTCTCACAATGTAATACACAGAATCACAGAGTGGTTGAGGTTGGAAGGGACCTCTAGAGATCATCTATTCCAACCCCCCTGCTCAATACCATTTTTGTTTTTATTACCATAATGCTCATGAAGAATGGAAGGAAATGGTGTTAAGATTTGGGAAATATTAGGAAGAGGTGACTGTCTCATAAGATTATAAACTGTTACCGTGTATATCTAATATGTTTTTTTTCCCCCACAGAAATTAGCAGAGTACGGAAAGACATGTACAACGACACGTTAAATGGTAGTACGGAGAAGAGAAGTGCAGAATTACCAGATGCTGTGGGACCTATTGTACAGTTACAAGAGAAACTATATGTGCCTGTAAAAGAATATCCAGATGTAAGTATCTCTTTAGTCCCTAAACGTTGCTTTCTGCCATTATGGTCTTCCCTCAATGTAATTTTCATGTGATGCTACCCTACCCTTGGATCACACTGAACTGCTTTTAACATGGCGGTGTGTTTAGGTAGCAATGTGTAATGTACCATGTGGTGGCTTGATATGTAGTACAGCAAAAGGTGAATGGGGGAAGTCCACATTAAATATCAAACTAGTATGGATTATGATATAAAAGACTTAAGATCGGAATTTCTGTTTAAAGTATATTTATCTTGCTCATGCATTGCTGTCAGTATTGAGTCACTGTGGAGCGAGTTTTATGGTGGAAGTAGTTATTAGGGCAGCATGCTTCCTAAAATGTGTGTGTCTAAGGGTCAGTAGCAGCATGCTTTGAGACTCTTCACTCTTAATTTTTTAGCGTTGTCCATCTTATACCTTTGTAACTGCTTCTGTCCTGTGTAGGAATGTGCTATCGTGTGTGTGTGCGTGTGTGTTGTGATTTTTTTTTTCTTTCTCACTCTCAAGGTCCTTATTTCTTAATTACTCAATGAAGTGATAAAAGTACCTTTGTGCTAAATATGTGCCTGTGGCTTAGTTAATGACTTTCCAATAAAACAGCTTGGTGACTGAAGTCTTTGCTTTGCAACTGGACGAAGTGTTGTTTGTGGAGAGTTGCCTTAGTTATCAGTTGCAGCTTGTACAGAACTTGATACTCGATATAGTAGTATCGCTTAGTGTGAGGTAAGAGGGAGAAAAGGATTGGGTTTCATATAACTTACTGGTAAACTTTTCTTACAGAAAAGAATGGCTAGGTAGCTCAGCCCTAGGCTGCCAGCTGCGTATTAGATGTAGTGCAAATAAGCAGGGAAGAGTTTGTCTGTAGTTGCTGTTAAGATAGTTTTCTGACTTAGGGTATAGCGTTTCTTGTATCTTGCTACTGCTAACTCTTTGTGTCTCCAGAAGAGGTCATTTAATTTGTTTTATTAAACACTTCCAAAATTCAGATGTTGGAGAGACTTGTGTTTGGTTACTTGTGACATAGGAGAAAAAGGTGGTCAGTTCTTAGGATACTGAGTAAAAGGTTTTCTAGAAAATGTACAATTTCTATTACTGCTGCTTGGCCTGGCATTCTAGTGAATGTTTCACTGGTTTAACACATTTCTCTGATTGTCATTTCTGAGATTATTTTTTAGCCATCTTCTTTAAACATGAAAAATAATAAGATTGATAGGCAGTAATTAAGACTGACCCATCTGACCCATGTTTTAAATGCTTAGACAATCTGTGCTAGAGGAAAAAATGCTGCAAGTTTAATGCTTGTTTGGGTCATGGTGATATCAGACAGTAAAACTCCTCACTGTGATTATTAGGTGTTTTTAGCTACTTAGGTGCTACTTGCAGCTGTTAGGATATGAGTGTGTTTTCTGGGCAGATTTTGAGCATGCTGATACTTTGCAGTGCCAGCTTCTTGGGGACCAAGCCCTGTCTTGTCTGTATTGCTCAGCTACTCAGCGTGGTGCCTGCAGAGTCTAAATATAAATAAGTAGTTAGTAACTATAAAATGCCATAAGGTACAATAACAGTTGTGCTCCATTTTTATTTATTCCGTTTTTCACTAGTAAAGCTCATTGTTTCACTGACAGCAGGTGTAATCGCGGAACGTTACGGGAGCCCCTTGTATCTAAAAATGTCTAATTGTGATCAGATATACTGTAGGAGGTGTACTCTGCAAATCAGAGTTTGTATCAAATAGATCAGGTTAAAACTCTGTCGCTGTCATATTCTTTTCTAAAAGGTAGTCTTTACTGAGACTGAGAGGTCTCAGAGCTGAGGCTAAACTTTGATATCAATTTAAGCAGTTCTTGGAATTTGCACCTACAAATGTTGGACCGAATAAATGTTCTTCTATTATAATCATGTCTTTATTAAGTGCCCTGTTAACGCTGATTAATGTGAAATTCTCTGTTGGAGTTCTTCTCTGCCTCCTCAGTAAAAGTATAAGAACTCAGTAATTATCACATCTTAAAGTAGCACATCCTTGGAGTATCTTGCAGCTCAAAGGCCAGCAGCGATAAACAGCTTATGCCGATTTTCTGACCATTTCAGTTAAAACTGTTTAATTAGTGCAACAGAATGATGAACACAGGGATTCATTTTACTGTGGGGAACTTGCTGACAAAATATTTAAATCCTTTTTCAATTTGGTAATATTGAAGTTTAATAGCATCCCTAATATGGATTAAGAGAGTGATAACATCCTCTTTATTTATTGTTCTGATTCTTTTATTTAGGTTCTTCAGTCTCTAGTGGCGAGCAGGCTTATGAAAGGAAGCTTAAAAAGCTGACTCTGTTTACCTTTGCAATAGGAAGGCAAAGAGGGAATATAACTCTTCTCTGTAAATAAACTTGGGCCAGGGAGTAACCATCAGGGTTGGGGGAATATGTGGTGAAAAGGTTAGCTACTGATGCAAGAACAAATGAGTGTGAAGCAACTGAAATAGTTTTTGTACTGATTTTCAGTCTGAATTAGATATTTCAGATAACATGCTAGTAGAAGGAGTAAAAATGAAGATAACTTTGAGTTGGAAGTTATATATTTATGAGGGGTTTTATGTGCTGTGTTTACACATGGTAGGAGAATGGCTGTGATGAGAAAGATCCCCTTTGTTTTCATATCAGTAAAATAGAGACCTATCTTAATGTATGACGCTTCTCTGGTTTTGCATGAAACTGTGTTATTTTTTTTTTCTTGTGATATATTAGGTATGCTCCCATTATGGTCTACCTGTTTCATCATTTGAAAGATAAGGTTCTTTTGAGTTTTGATTCACAGTCGAGAACTTTTTTGGGCGGCATCTTGTTGAAAGGTGACATGAACGATGATTTGTTGGGAAATAAGCCTGTTTATTTGTCAGAGCATGCTTCATTCAGGAGACTAAAGGAAGGAAGAATCTAGAAAACATTGGATGTAATCCTGTCCTTCAGTTACTGATAGTAATCTTGCAGGTTCAGCATCACATCAGCAGTGTTGGCAAACTTAGCCCATATCAAATCCTTGTGAAAGAATTATTTCCTCGCCATTGAATATGTTCAAGCTTTGAGGGCAATTAAGTTTTAAAAAAATATATCTAGTCATTTATTTTACTAACGCTCTGCTTTCGTTGTTTCTTTTGGATTTCTTGTCCTTGGCTTGTTTCAAAAATTATATTTTCTGGAGAAAGAGGGGGGGGGGAAAAAAAAAGTTCCAGCTTGTAAGTGTAAAAGCTCTCTAATCTAACACCAACAGCTAATGCTGTTTGGGAGTCCTCTGTGCCCGTGAAGGAGGAAGGTGGTGGTGGTGGGGAACCAAATGCTAGAGATGTTAGTCTAGAAAACTAGTCTAGACAGTTTGTAGGTGCCTGTATGTTCTTTTGTTTGTTTGCTTGTTTTTCTTCTGTAAGTGAAATAGCTAAGACTGTATTTAGAAGAAATGAATCCTGCTCAAAATGGCTTAGTTAATAAATTTGAGGTGGCAAAACTTGTATCCAGATGAACATTTTGGAAGAACAACTTAGGACCTACTAGTCCTGATCTGTCATGCCTGTTTCAGCTCATACAGTGCCGTTTCTAATGGCTGGTCTCTCACTGGCACATAAACATAGTAACTGTCACTGTAGTTAGGCTTTCAACAGGACATTTATTTGATCGAAGCTGTCATCTTAATTCCCTCTCGTGTTTGAATGCTTTAGCATTCTGTGTTTACAATTGGATGTGTCCTACAACTATAACTCTTCTGTCGTTTTGTCTCTGCTTCCTTTCATTGAAGTGTTTTCCCTCAATACTTCTACTTGAGTATTTTATGAAGTAGCTCTTGAAGGACTAAGAAACACTGGAAAGTTATGTGAAAATATTGTAGTTTAGGCCATAATGGAAAGCTGACGTGTTGTGGGACAGAGAAATTTGTGGAATGTGGATTTTGATTGTCAGTGTTTTTTTCAATCTGTTCTTTCAAATGTCTATCAAAGTAGAGAATGGTTTTATGCTGAGAGGAGAGAATGCTAGCAAAATTTGGTGAGTGTGTTGGCTATAGTTGCTTATTTATGCCTGATGAACTGCATGGCAGTTTTTTCTTTGCAAATTGGCATTTTGTGGCCTTTAACTAGGGTGTGGAATAGGGCAAGTGTGTAAGTAGACTACTAATGGCTAAAGCCATACAATGGCTACAGCCATACTTGTTAATAAAACATATTTTAATATCAGCACATGACATGTGGAATGGGATGCACATGCCGTATTCCTATTAGCAAATTCTGTGACTTGTATTTGAATGTGTTAGTTTGTTTTCAGTGCAATAAGCAGCTTAAATAGCTTTGCCTCTATTTGCATCTATAAGATGCCTTTATTTTTCACTTTCAATTTTGAAGGTAGAGCTCTGTTTAAAACTTTTGTCTACTTGTAAATTCTTGTTTAGGCATGCGAATCTCCAGTAGAGGCACTTAATTGTGCTAAGCCAGGAACAGATCTTCTGTTTTCCTCAGAGAGACCAAGTTGACTCGTGAAGAATGAAGTTGAGAAGTACAGTATGCTTGTAGGCAGTAGGAACTGCAGCGAAAATTCTTCTCTTGGGAATACCAAGTTGGTTTTAACATTCATGCCGTATTCCTATTAGCAAATTCTGTGACTTGTATTTGAATGTGTTAGTTTGTTTTCAGTGCAATAAGCAGCTTAAATAGCTTTGCCTCTATTTGCATCTATAAGATGCCTTTATTTTTCACTTTCAATTTTGAAGGTAGAGCTCTGTTTAAAACTTTTGTCTACTTGTAAATTCTTGTTTAGGCATGCAAATCTCCAGTAGAGGCACTTAATTGTGCTAAGCCAGGAACAGATCTTCTGTTTTCCTCAGAGAGACCAAGTTGACTCGTGAAGAATGAAGTTGAGAAGTACAGTATGCTTGTAGGCAGTAGGAACTGCAGCGAAAATTCTTCTCTTGGGAATACCAAGTTGGTTTTAACATTAAAAAAAAAAAAAAGGCGGGAGAAGAGGTCTTAGGAATTACTGTTTGTACACTGAGATTCATGGAGTTGCTTTGCAGAAGTTGCTCAACACCTTTTTGTTAGAGAACAGCATGAGTTCCGTAGCTTCACCTGCAGAGGTCAGTGAGATGGTGAAATGCAAGTCCTGGTTAACGATGTTTGCTCAGTGTTTCACCAGGACAAGGCGGCACCGAGTCTGCGTCCTGCATCCCTTCTAGAAGCAATTCTGTGTGCCAGTTAAATATCAGTCTGGTATTTTCTTTGTATCCTTTCTTAAATCATGCAGTTTGGTTTAAAAAACAAAAACAAAAACAAAAAAAACACCAGATTGTGTATCTTCAGTATTAAAAGGTCTGCTGGTGCTGTTAGAATAAGGCTTTCTACTAATAGTACACCTCAGTAAAAAGCCCTTTACCTTTTTAAAAAAAGCGCATGAACTACATTTCTTCTCATAGAGTTCTAACATATTTTTAGGTTTTGATGTTTCTGAACATCTTAACTCTCACTAATAAATTTTAAGGTGTGTATGACTTGTCAAGAAAAAGTCTTCTGTGTAATGTTACATTTATAGTATTCATCTCTTATTTGAATTTTATCCATAATTCAGGAGAGCAGGAGTGTTCCTTTCTGCACTTGCATCTTGTCAGATTGCTCTTTATTCTTTCTCTGACATTCTTGAGGAGACTGTATGTAAATATCAGCTGAAGAAGTAAACTTCCTGATCAGATCTCTCCTCTTCTGTAATTGTTTTATAGCTTAGGAACTATATTTTATTACATTAATTGGATAGAATAATTGAATAGAATAAAAGACACATGCTGTCTCAATGTCAATAGATATTTATGTATAGGAGATTCTGAGTTCATCTAGGGTATGGATCTACTCAATTTATTCGGTTTGTTTCTACTATTTTCTAAAAAGACAGTTAGGAGAGAGTTTGGAGGTAGCTGTTTCTGAGCTTGTAAATGAATAATTTCCCTTTAAAGGAGCAGTTTAATGTAGTTGAGTTATTGTGGCAAAGATTTCCTTTTGAAATTAATCCTATTGGAAACTGAATGTGTATTTTTTTCACATTCATTGAGTACTTCAGGAAACATAATGTTGGTTTCACTAACGCTCTACTCCCTTTTTGCAGCTTACCTAATTTTGTTTTAATTGTCTGCTATTATTTAGTCTTGTGCTTTCTGCCCTGCAAAGAGGCCTCTTCCACCTGTCATAATTGCGTACCATCATCCACCTAAGCTTTAATTTTGTTTAGGTGGATAGATGCTTTTTCAAAGGGTCACCTGTTTCTTTGGAGTGCAGGTATAAACTTGACAAATGTACCTAGGTATGTGGTTTTTAAACACACTGACCTAAAAATTCAACTTTGTCCTCATTACAAACACTGGTATGTGCCAAGTCTAAGGATTCTGAGGGCTTGACCTTGCTGCCTGTGGTACTTGCACTGGTTGGTCTGGGGAGGTCAAGTAAGCTCTGATTGGAAGTAGCTTTAAATATGCAGCAGTTCCTCACTTTATTTATTTTCTCTCGTGCCCAATCCAGATGGTGCTGAACAACTGAACAAAGCATTAAGTGGGTTCTGTTGCAAATGTAATACAGGGAGGAGTGCAAGTGAGACACTGTTCTGTTGTGAATGTGTCTTTAAGTACAGGTGACGATGTGTTTATTACTCAAATCAGCATGTTAAACTTTTGGTTATAGAGTTTATCCTAACTGAATTTGACTTAACTGTATTTAATTACTATTCTTTTAAAATTACTCTCATGCAACACAAATACTAAAGCAGTGTTTCTTGAACTTTGATCTGCTCGGATCTTTAAAGCTAACTAGTCAGGCCCAAGTATACCTTCTTTGCTTTTTCTTTCGCACCCTCACGCTCTCATGCTCTCTCTTTTTCCTTCCACAATTACAAGTGCTTCTTGTCCTCAAGATCATGTGGTTTGTAAACAGGGGACTGAGAGCCTTTCCAAAGGATTTCCATTTCTTTAGGGAAACTGAAAAATGAGTTGGAAAAGTTGAAAGACTGACCTGGCTTTATAATACAAACAGTGCGGAAAGAACTTTAGAATATGGAGATACCTGTTATGAGCTTGAGATTCTAAAGCACCTTTAGGATTACCTTTGTGGTAACTGTCTTGAGACTTTTTTTTCCTCCCCCTCTGACTAACATGTTCCAAAGCTCTTTTGTTGCCATGAATTTGAGGTGTTTTTTGTCTCCAGTGGTGAACTGCAAGGATTGGTCATCATGGAACTGCTAATTGCGGTAATGCCCTTATTCTTAAAAGCTTGTGGAAAAGCCAAGAGATGCTCAAATGGGAAGCCCAAATGTACTGATATCATTGTAGTGCTGTGTAGTATCAGTAGTGCTGATTCCTTGGTAGTACCGTGGATATTTGGGATAATAGTTTCAGTATGATTTGATAGGCAAGGATGCTGTTGTAATTGTGATGCAAATCTTAACATGCTGCTCTGTGTTGCTTTACGCTGACCGAAGTGCACCAAGGTGTGACTCAGTTGCATGAAGCTGATCTGAGTGTTGAGTATGAAATAGAGTGTATGTGTAGTGAGATTTGTGCCCTTGGAATGCTCCTGATCAGTTTGGATTTCCAAGATGTTTTGATTTGTTTTCCGTTTTGTCTCTCTGGTCTTTTACCTATTACCTTCTTGAAGATAGAACAAAGAGTTAAGTTTAGTAATGTAAAAGATTTAAACAGAAGTAATTTTAAAATCTTTAATTCTACAGATCACATTACAGTATTGTTACAGATACTGTAATGTGTGTGTACAGGTAAAAGGAGTAAGAATTGTCTAGTATTTATTCGGTTGTTATTATAGAATATAGTTAAGGAGTATCCAGCTAATTTGGAGGATTTACGTAGCCGCATGAATGGAAAGCATATTTATGTTTAGGAAGGTTAAATACCTTCATTTGTGTGTCACTTTAGAAACTCTGTTTTCAGCATCTGTTAAAATAGAATGACCTTTTAGGCACTGAAATTGTAAAATGTTAATACCTTTATAAAGAGGGGTGATTTTTTTATTTTTTAATGCCTTGGTTGAATATGGAAGCTTTCATCTTAAGTGCTGCTAGTAATGTGTTAGTTCTTCTGCATCTTGATTATGGACTGGGTTTCTCTTCTGTTTGGTGCTTAACCATTTTATGATTATCAGAAACCACTATTTTGAAGGAAAAAAACCATTAAGTACTATTTATATAAATACAACATGTAAGGGCTTTTGGTTAGAAGGGATTTAATTTCTTTGCTTCCTCCTACCTTTAGAGATGTTTAACAAATTCATTTTTAGAACTTAGAGTTATAAACTACTGAATAATTTAGCATAAAAGTCCTGCCTGAAAGTTACGCAGAACTTTACGTCTGTAATATTCCAGTAACAGATATGACCAAATGAAGTGACTGCAGAGCACCTCTCCTCCAACATAAGTATAATCTCAGAACCTGTTTCTGACGGGTCCTGACCTGTTTCTGACCTGTTTCCGACAGTCGGCTGTTTATTTTGAGGGAAGGAAAAGTGACTGCATTTCTCTGATAATTTTAGAAAGAAGGGAAAAGGAATGATATCCCCTAAGCATGCAGATTTCTGCAAATTGTTTGTAACAGCAGTATCACGATCTGCAGTGGTGCTCTGATTTAAACACATCTTTCTCAATCCTAATTACTGAGAATTGGAAGTAGTCTGCAGCAAAACTGCCAACTTTCAGTGCCTTGGGTAATGTCACATGTAGTAGCATCTAATTAAAAGGTATTATTGTGGCAAGTAGTTGTTAGACTGTATATCCTGAGGATCTTTTATTACTGGAGTATGTGTTTAATGAGGTAAAGTGTGATGCTTGGATGACAGTACTGGAACCTACAATAAGGTTTTGGAGCCCGATTTACATATCATATAACCTGTTAGATCTCTAGATAAACGTTAAGATTCTCAGGTGCAGCACAGAATTGGACCAATATTACCCCTACTGTTACTAGTATCTTGTCACTGTTGTGAACACCTCATCTGGGTGAACAGGATAAAATATTATTTACTATCTCACTTAAACATGCCTACTTTTGTAGTTTGTTCATAGGATCTGGTTTCCCGAAAGAGTTTCTGTTAACAAATCTTTCAATTACCCTTTAAAGGTTTTTATGACCACTTAAAGGAGGAGACTACCAAAAAGTGCTGTTGGCCTTTAAATCATTGCAAATGGGCCTCTAAAGATAACGGACTCCTATTTTAAAACCATGAAATTGTTAATTTGTCTATCTTTGCAGCTTTCTCACTTATGTTGATAATTCTAGGCAATTTAAAATCCAATTATTTCCAAAATATGACAGTAATTAGATTAGTGTTTTTACATGAACAGATCATGTAGCGTAAAATTCTTTTTGAGGGATATTATTTTATATAAATTCGAAGTAATAAATGAAATTGAAACTACCCTGCTAAGATTTTTGTAGTGGTGTGAAGAAAAGGGTTAACCTTTAAGACAATTTTAAGTGGCGAGCAAATGTAACTTTATAGTCTAATGTACAGTTTGCATTAATATTTATAGAAACATTGAGAAAACAAAGATCAAGTAAATAATGCAAATAGATGCAATATGAACAGGGAAGTTAGGTGTGTGCGTTCTCGCACATGTTTGTAACGTCTCTTATGAACATATGTATTCTGGTTATGACTAAGGAACTTATTACAAATACTCGGTGAAAAGAAAAACACAAGATGTAGTGTGACTTGCTCAGAATTCGTTCTGTCCCGTGTTGCAAAATTCGTCTTTCTGCACATTTTGTCTCCTTTTAATCTGTTTGTATACCCTTATCTTTTGAGGCTGTCTCTCTCTCTCTCTTTTTTTTTCTTTTTTTTTTTTTGCCCCCCCCTCAATTAGTTCAGGGCAGAAAAAAAAAAAAATCAAAACAGCTTATCCTTCAACCCTTGTGAAACTAGTCGTGGGTTTACTTAGCTTAAGATGTGCCCAGTATTTATCCTTTTTCAAATTAAATAAAGCTGTGATAAGGAAGTGAGTCACTGAAGACAGTTGAATTGTTTTTCAGAAGGCCTAGTGAGAGAGCTTCTATACTAATCTGCTTGTAACACAACTGCGCTTTGAGAGATGTATAGTTATCTGAGTGCAGTAATGAACTCAATAGTATTAGGTGGAAGATATTTTAATGATTTGCTATTTGGAAACATGCTATGGGGAAGTCTTCTCACAGAACTTTACAGACTAAAAAAATTATTTCAAATTGGATATATTGCTTAAATCCCAAATGCTATATTTTTGCTTTAATTTTTAGTCATTTGGACAAAGTTATTTGTTTGTATTGAGACAGAGAAAGACTGGTAACCTGAAGTGACAACTTCAGTGGATAGAAAAACTAAGAGAAGAAAATCCTCCTCTATTTCTGTCTATTCTGTTGTCTTCAATCATTTCAGTCAGTGTAGGTATATTCTTACTTTGAAAATAAGAACATTCGTTTAAATATTTAAATGCTCCCTCAATAGTTAAATACTCTGTCAGAATGTGAAGTCTTCGTAATGGTGGTCTTGAGATGTGGTTTGCAGTCCACCCGCCTTCGTTAGAGAGAAGTCTCTGTTCTTGTTTAGACCTAACCAAGGAAATTGGTCAGTTTCTTTGAGAAACTTATAATGGAATGAATATTGAAAGTTGCTTTCTTGACCATTATCCTCTTTGTGGTTCCTAGTACTGTGAGGGTTTCTGTCTAACGAGGTGATGACAGCATCATGCTAATTAAACACACTTAAATAAATTGCTTTTTCACTGGAGAACTGAGGTTAATATCTACATGAACAACTATAGATTTCCTAAACAATGAAAATGAGACCAGGAGTTGCAGAAAAAAAATCTTTTTTTTTTTTTTTTTTTTTTTTCCTCCAGCCCAAATACCTTTGACAAGGCATGTTTTTTGTCTCTGGTAACTGATAAGGTCTTTCTTTTGTTGCTGTGTGTTCCTATATCTCCCAACTGCTGATCCAGTCAACAGCATTGTCAGCGTGGTGAGGAATGTCAGGAGACTGAGGCAGAAAGGACATTAAGTGGCTGACACTGAGTGATGGCAATAAATGGGATGGGAGCTAAATATATAGGTTTGTGACATTCTAGCAGCTGGCTTAAGCACTGTTGGTTCTGCTGCTTGGGTGCCCTAGCCTTAAAAAGGCAGAGAATGCATCGGAGCACTGGGAAGCAGGGAAACAGCTGGTGGCTTATCACTCAGGCTAATGACAGGGAAGGTTAAAGAGTTGGGAAGGACGAGCTTGGAAAGACAGTGCTTTTATCAGTTACACATTCTTAATTTTATATAAATAGGACATGAGGTGAGTCTAAAACTTTGCTGTTTTCCGTTGCTCCTTCAGTGGAGAGAAAACAAAACAGAGAAACCTTGCCACCCAAAGAAAGTTGTTTTAAAGGAGTTGCAATATGTTGCTTGTGATTCAAGGAGTTTTTAAAAGATAATGTTCTTTTGATGTTTTCTTGCTCTTCAATGTGACTTTGGAAGCGTTTTGGTACTCGATTAGGTATCTTGAAGTTTAATACATAATATTAAGAAGTGTTCTTCTAACAGAAGAAAAGAAATGCTCTCAAATGATGAGATCGATATAATTCTTAGCCCTCCTTTATTAATCGGTGTCATAATAGGGTATTAATCAGTATCATAATAGGGTGCATTATTTTTTATGCTTTTTCAAAATAAAGGACAAAGTTTCAAGAAATTGGTGTTGAGTTGCGTTAAAACCTTCTTATTCGAAATATAATGGTAACTATACTGATTTTACATGCAGCAAGTGCTCTTAGTATCAGAAGATTAAAATTGCTTGGTATATGTTGCTCCTATTGCTGCTTGCATTTCTATTCTTTTTTTTCAAGAATTTGTTTAGTTCTTGAATCCAAAGTTGACCTGCCAGCTGATCCAAAGCGAGGTGAAGAGCACGGCCTCTTTTACTGCCTCCTCCACTGGTGAACAAGGATAGAACTCTCTCTTCCCCTCTTTCCTGTCCGACGTGTGTGTCTGCAGTGACGAGGCCCACAACAGTTTTCTTCTGGGTGCATCAGGTGAAAGTGAGTGGTCTATAGCTCTTCCAGCAAGAAGAAGCTATAGAGTAACAAGGCAGAAACTGTTCTCCATCTTAAATACTTTTCATGGAACAGGCTCTTCTCTAAAGCTTTCCAGGCCATCACTTGTTCTTAAGTGTGGGCAGGCTCCTTGTCATGCAGCGTTCATCTGCTGCTATGGAGCCAAGAGATGAGGAAGCCCCAGGACCTCTTCTTCTAGGAAGAACAGACATTTCTCCTTTCAGTCCTTTTTAGTCTAGAGTTTTTGTACAGGGAGGTTTAGTTGAGTAGCAGCTTTTTAGAAAACCAGAACAATAACAGATGAGTTACCTTAATGTTAAGACCTGTTTTTCACAATAGAAACAGCTGCTTCTAGTCGTGATGGTAACACCAGAGGGTTTCCCTGCCATTTTAAGGTAGTCTTGTACTAACTTCCTCTCTTAATAGGTGTTTGTTCCCTTTACAACAGGGATTACTAAGTAGTGATTTGAAAATTCAGATTGACCTTATATAGCCAGATAAAACACCAGATATGTTTTTCAGACCTTGAATAAAAGAGATTAGGGAGATATTTTGAGTCTTTTTCCTCTGGGAATTTATGTGTTGCATTTAGTCAGATTTACTTTTTTCATATATGTCTGTATAAAGGGATTTGTGGATATGGAGCTATACAGTCTTTAGAAAATCTTCTCTTGCATTAGTACATGATACTATTTGTGATGGACTCATTACCGTTTAAATTAATGCAATGGCGCTTTTGATCTCGGTTTTAAAATTTCTTTATTTTTTTAGGTCAATACAAATACCACCTAGCCAGTCACATAATGAAAAAAATGCTTGTGGATTTCTGAATTGTCAGATTAATTTATTCTAAATGCACTATTTCAACAGTAACTTGGAGTATAATAAAGTGTAAAAACAAATCTTACCATATTTGTTATATGCTTTTACAAAACAAAAAGTGCATCTTGCTCTGTTAGTTTGAAAGCAATGGCTTTCTAACTTGCATGTGAATTATCCAATGCCAAAATTATACAGTCAAATGATAGAACTGTAATTTTGATGCAGAAAAATACAAAAATTGTGAAGAACAACCCCTTATGTATAATCCTATGCCTTAAATCCTTAGTAGTCCCTTAATTTTAAATTAATAATTATGCAAAATTTCTTGGCATCAATGATTAAATCTTGGGTTATTTTTTAGAAAACAATTGAATATCAAAAAATATTAAAATACGAGTCATGTAGGTTTTAGATTATTGGTTAGTTTAATGCTTCATTAGAAAAGCCTTAAAATCAGCAATGAAATTAAAAAAAAAAATCTTTTCCACTTATATTCTGGCAAAGCAATGCCTTGTAGTTAACGATATCTTTGTTCACACATAGAAACTTTTTTCTTTCTTTTTTTAATCTCCTTTCCCCTTCCTTACCTGAGCAACCTATGCATTCATTGCACTGCAAAAAAAAAAGATACTTCTACCCAGAAGATACTTCTACCCAGAAGAATGGGAAATAAGTTTTCAGAGAAGTCTATCATGTATTTTTGTTGTTATTGTTGTTGAAAATGTGAATTTAAAATGATGTTGGTATGCTAGATGACAAAATGCATTTTTTGAAGATAGACTTGTGTGTGTGTGTGTATGTGTGTGCAGGAATTACAATATTTTAAATACTCACAATTTTTATTGCATCCTGACAAATACCTTGATCAAACAACACAAAAAATTCTGGCTGCTATAAGTCATTTTAATGCATTTATTTAACTAGGATTAGCTGAGGCTTTCCCTTGTACATTAGAAGTGCTAAAAATAGGTTTATATAAAAGTGTCATTTTGAAATGTTTCTGGCTATTATGATAACATTTTGATTAAAAAGCACATCTGATGAGTTTATTCGATAGCTTGCTCAGAGTTTCTCTTCAAAATGAAAGTTAAGATTTCAGAGAAAAATTTCTTTATACTATAGCGTGTATACATAACTGCTAACCAACTGCCTTTGGCTCTAGCAATTTTTTTTATTAAAAAAAAATAAAACGTTTGTTTTAATATTATTAAACTGACCTGGAAAGCTAGTCTGATTTTTATAGATCTGATTCTCTGTATTTACATGGGGTTTGTAAAGCTGCCTGTCAGTTAAACAAGCTCTCAAAGCTCTCGGCACAGAGGTTATTAGAGGTGAATAATATGGATTTAAAGGATTTAGCTATTCATTGTAAATCTCTGCTATACTTTAAAATGCATTTTTATTTTTTACTTTTTTAAGAAAGCATATTAAGCATTAGGATGCCTTCTGAATATAGTCCGTATTTTATTAAAATTGCATGGATAATCTGGTTTGTCTGGATTACAGCTTCAGTGATCAGAAAAAGATTCAGAGCTTTTGGAATGATCGCCGGTGGATGCTAGTCCACTCAGGCAGAAATGAATGTAAATCTGGTAATTGGGAGGTCAGATCTAGCAGGAAAATTAACCTTATAGGATGCTGACTTTTTTTTAATGCATTACTTTTTTTTTGAGCTAGTTCTATTTTCCTATGTTGCTCTGCTGTCTTGATTCTTTAAACATGTTATACTGCTTAATAAAAAAGATTATTTTAGCAAGGAATATATTTGTCACCCAATTAAAAGTGCAAATAGTCTCAGTTTTCTATCTAGACAGAAGCATGGTTTGTTTTGACATATTTTCTCCTACTTTTCTGAATGTAATTTGAGATAGATTTCATTATTATTATTATTTTGTTACATGGCATGTTGAAAATAGAGATTTTTCTATTTGATTTTTCATATCTATATGTATATATATTTAATTACTGCCCTGCATAGTTTTTGGTTTTGACTATAAATAGATTCCATAAATTTTGATATTGCGTTGATTTTAAAAGTAGCAAATTGCATGTCATAAAAGAAAGAGTCATAAGAAAACTTCTTATTGTAATTGAAATAGGAAATACCCAGATCTAGTTTGCAGTTGCTCTTCCATGCTAAGTATAAGCTTGTTAATCTTCCACTGAGTAGCAGGAATATAGGCACTAACAAAAAGTACTATTTGATTGGGTAGGACTTAGGATTACTTTTGGAAGATGTAATGTTTTCTTATATCGTTATTGTAATTAGTAGAATTTTAATGATGCCTACAAGATGTTTTTTAGAAAAATGAAAATCTGTGTTTAGTATAAAAACCCTTACGAGTACTTATTCCACTGCCTGCTTTAATATGTTACTCAGAGAACTTGACTAGTGCAAAGCAGTAATAAAATTTTGAGTGGACTAATGTGTTCATTGTAGTAACCTATCCCAGAAGCCATGCACACAGCTGTTAATGATTTCCAAGAGGAAGGGCTGCAATTTTCAAATCTCTTAGGAAGAATGAGGTGTTACTGTGCATCATGTTATGTTTATAGCCTTATGATTAAAAGTTTGGAAGAAAAGATGACAAATTGAATTTTGTAAGTGTGCATTTGACATTGCTTACCAATAGACTGTGCAGTCTCAACATCACCAAGGTCTTTCTAAGTAAGCTACAGATAGTAAATATTGTCTTCAGCTTTGTCCTGCCAACTGGGTTGTACCATGCGGAGGCTCATTCAAGAGGCTTTAACTGTGAGTGGAACATTCCTGTGCATGTCTGAATTGCACTGGTGTCACTTTCCTTAGCTCCCTAGGTGACACGAACTGAGGTTTAAGCAACACAGGTGTCTTCTGCAATATAAATACCTTGGTACTCAGAACTGATATTTAAGCTGTCTGCTCAGTACCCCCTGGCTGGTGTAGTGTGCTCGAGAGATTGGCCTTCTGAATGAGAGACAAAAATGCTGCTCTTACAGATGTCTCTTCCATAGTCCTTTGGATGCTGGTGCTTTTGTGCGATGCATCACAGACTTCAAAAGCACTGGGTGCTTCCTCTGGCCTCATGCTGCATATGTTTTAGTAATGCATTTTAATATTGCTCATATCCTTTGGCTTTTGCATTCACAAATGTTTTATTTGTAGAAGTTTTTGAACTTGACTTTGAACTTGTCTCACCCCAAAATATCTATCAGATCTTGCCTATAACAAGGTGAATTACTGTAATTACTATCTGGGTTTGATGTTGTAAAATGATTATGATAATTGCACTAACTCCCTCCCACTTTATCCCCCTCCAAAAAAAAAAAAAGAAATTAAAGTATATCATTACCGAAATACTAAAGAAGGAACAAGTTTTAATAAATAGCTAAAGTATATTAGACAGAACACTTGCCTGTTTACTGCATTAAGAAAATCACTTTTGTTGTCTTTGTTTATCAGTGATAAAGTTTTTGCTGTTTTCTCTCTGACAACTCATTTTCAGATAATTTGAACTATTTCGAGCATATTTTTTGTGCTGCAACCACTCCTTTTTTAAATGTAGGGGATTAAATTTCTCATGCTTGAAGTAATCACAAAGGTGTTTGACTTGGTGTTAGGATGTTGGTTTTATTTATTGCCTAACCTTTGGTTAGATTCTAAAGTACCTACTTGTGAATGTGACAGATGATCACTTTTTGAAGCCTGATAGGCCACGTTTTGTTCCCCAGTAACTTGAATGATTTTAATTTAAATACTTTTTTTTTTTTTTTTTTTTTTTTAATACCAGTACAACAGTAATCACCTGGAATTTGAATTGAAGCTTTTTTGTTACTTAGCATTTTTCAAGTGGCATTTGTCCCTGGATTTGGTATTGTGACCAAGTATCTTCAGATCAATTCATGACATCACATCCCTCAAAACATTTCTACAAGATGCCCATACCCTTCCCAAGCCCATACTACCAGCCAGAGTCTGCGTTCACCTGAGGATGATCCCAATCAAGCTCATCGCACTACATCAGGGAATGCCAATACAATTTACCGCAATATTCCTTGAGAAGCTGAACAGAAAAGGGATCGTCTGCTTCGTGTGGCAAGTGACTGCGCGCTGCTTTGGCGCACGGGACACCGGCGGGATCCCCCCAGGGGGATCCAGCTGAGTGCAACGGCCACCATTGGACATGTGTCCAACGCAGGGCGTTTGTCCTGCGGAGCTGCAGGACCCGGCACCGGCGCGGGACAGCACACAGGCTCTGGGGGTGCCCCCCGCAAGGAGCAGCTGCAGGCAGCTGGGGAGGTTCCTTTGGGGGCTCTGGCGCCCGGGGACAATCCTCACCACGGTTCCGATTCCTCAACTCCAGCAGCTGTGCACACATCCTCTCTGCTCCAAGTCACCTCCCTGCCCACCCCAGTGCCGCTCCGTGCGATGCGGTGGGCGGCCGCCGCCGCC
>NW_010576402.1:152929-181639 GCF_000705375.1 Tinamus guttatus | reverse complement strand
AAAAAAAACCCTATTGGTATCTTGATATTGGTGGCAAAAATTATTCATGGTAATTATGAATTAATAAGATTTTTTTAGATGTGTTATTTTTATTGAAAGTAAGTGTGTGCGTGTGTGTGTGTATATGTGCACATACATAATACTGTATAATGAACATTGCCATTGCTGCTACTGTAAATAGTGTTGTGATAAAATTGTAGTCATTGCACAGATTTGCTTATGTTAACTAATGTAAGAAAAAAATGTTACTAAAAAGCATTTTCAGTGTAAGGTGGGCTAAATTGTCCATTTTTAAAATTATTTTTACTTCTCTAAACTGCTGAGGATTCAATTTCTGATGCTAAAAGCAATCTTGAAGTTATCTGTAGTGTTATGCTGGAGGCTTTTGCTTTATTAAACACTAAAATACGTAACAAAAAGGCTGATATTAACTTCTCAGAATTTAATATGAGGTAGTTTGTTTTTCAGTACTATGTGCACATACATAATACTGTCATACAGCTGGTTTTATTCTTAAGTCATATGACATTATTGTATTCTTTTTGTGAAAGCAAGTATTGATATTTTTTGTGATTATCTAAAACTAACGTGAAGAGTAATAAGTGCAGAAATATTTATTGAGAGGAGTACCATAAATAAATGTGCCCTTGAAAACAAGAGAAGAAAGACTCCCAAACCTGCTAGTTGTGGTGGGCTCAGAATATCATCTTCTGACTAGTACAAAGACCTATTTCTTCCATTTATAGTATTTCATCAGCATAATGTTGCCTATATCTTCTACTGCAGTGTTTGAGATTTAGATGTTTTACACATAAAGCTGTTTCAGTTAAATACACAAATATGTGCGTTTCTTCATATGTGAAAATAAATAGTCCAGAATACTTCAATTTTATCAATACTTGGGAATAACACTCAGGTTGTTCATGAAAATGTGCTCACATTTAGCAGATAATACCTTGAGTATCATACATGCTCATCACACCTTCTTTTCCAATCTTGCTGCTGTTCACCTTCTGTTTTTTAATTATTTCATTGCTGTGTTTAGCATTTTAACCTAAAACACTTGGTTACAGTAATTGGGAACATTTGGGAGATTAAGTGGTCTCCCAAATGTTCTTAAATTGGGGCTCTATCATCAAGACATAAAAGACTTCCTCCTTACTACCAGCATTGCTGCTTACTCATGGTGAAATTGCCAGATGTTCTCAATTACAACATCGCCCAGTTTCTTGCTTTTCAAATTTGCCATATTTTCATCACTGTAAAATGTAAGGTCTTGGTCTTCTGCTTTGTTTATTTTGAGGGAGGAAGAGAAAGAAGGTTTCAGAGAATGAGATGAGCAGGAAATGTAGCAGTCTTTTTAAATTTTTATTTTCAAAGTATGCTTGCCCCTTTTGGGCAAGTTGTAGTTAATTCCTAGTTTTGTGCATAATCTGAAGAATGACTTGGGTATGGGAAGGGTGCATGTGAGGTAGCTTTTTCTCCTGAGGAAAATGTCTTTAAAGCTGGCAGAATTATGTCTAGCAGTTGACTGGACGGGAGAAGAAAAAGATCGTAACTGAATAAAAAATGTGATTAAGGAGAGGGGTAAGCTACTTTTTACTGATACAGAAAATCTGAAGTTCTTGTTACCTCTTCTGCTTTCAATAAATCAGTAGCTTAGGAATATAAAAGTTGCAATCTTGAAACAGTAAAGAGAATTCAGGATGGAATAACTATAGTGAAACTGATTTCTACAGGAAAATAAGAAAACACCTAATGTCTAATATGGCATATGGTTAGAAATCCAAATACACTGCAACAGTATATTTTCCTCTGATGTATCCTTTGTGGATTGTTATAAAAGGAAAGGGATGTGTGTATATAAAATAAGATGTGGGAATTCTGCAAGGTTTCCTTAAAAAAAAAAAAAAAGTTCTGTATTAATTTTTAAAGACTTTTTTTAAAATAATTTTGATTATTTATATATTATTATTTCTTAAAGTATTTTGAGTTAAAGCCCAGAGAGAGCATCTTTTATTTTTGCTGCCATGAAGAGCTACTGACATCTTCCTAATATTTTATTTTTTGTAATGTTTACTCTGCGAATAAAACTGCATCCTCAAATATGCATTATGTCTGAGGAAGGTGCAAGCTTTCTGAGGCTCTTCTCAATTTGTTTGAAATTGAAATAGCTTTCTAGGAATAGTTTATTTAGGTTTCTTTCCAATGATTAGTAACTAGCTCTTCAAATTTGATGTATCCCTGGAATATTTGCTAGTAGGAGGATAGAATGAATTAGTTTTTAATTGAATAAGATATCTTCTAACCTGTGTTCATGCTCTCTGTTTTGCTAGGGTTGTATATTTGAATCAAATTAGATTTTTTTTGAAGTTATTCTCTATCAATAAAGGTGAAGAAAAAAGAAACTTGTTGGATAAATTACGCTTTCCTATATTTCATTTTGGGTTTCAAGAGAAAGCACAAAATACAATAGGAACAATAAGAGTGTGAAACATCACTACTGACTTTTCTCTAGTCCCTCATGATTTTAAATTGAATGCAATTTCTTCAGTGCAGTGTTTCCCATACACATATCTAAACAAAACAATTAGACCTCTCTGCAAGCTACTATAAAAAGAATAGGAACAATAAGAGTGTGAAACATCACTACTGACTTTTCTCTAGTCCCTCATGATTTTAAATTGAATGCAATTTCTTCAGTGCAGTGTTTCCCATACACATATCTAAACAAAACAATTAGACCTCTCTGCAAGCTACTATAAAAAGTCAGTAACTTTGAGTCTTTAGCATAGTAGTTCTTTTTTTCTTTCTTCTCTGTATTTGGGCTGTAGGGGCTGGTGTGGTGTAGAAAGACTGTATATTGCCTGGTCTGCTTGGCAGCTAACAGCTGTCAGCAGTGGAAATGCAAGCTGTTTTTATCAGGGGATTTCTGACATGAAGGATGTGTTGGGCAAGATAGAAATTTCAGCTTTTAGGAGTGTCAGTGGGGAATGGGATGCACGAAGATGCAGAGACACAGGCAAAAATGCAGTAACAACGTGGTATAGTTGGCTGGAAGTTTAGCAAATGGAGGTTAAGAGTAACTGACCTCTGCTGGGTACTGGCTGGTTCTTGGCTTTTTGTGAATCAAATTTGTTTCTTCTAGAGATTGTCTTGAGTTCTAATTTTGAACTTGTGTAGGAAAATATAAGAACACAAAAATAAACTTAGTCCAACTCTTCTAATAAACAGGAAAATGATTATGAAATGCTGCAAATGAAAGGGTTAGTCGTACAAACACCCAATAAGTACAGGAGCACTTCCCTGGGGAAGGATAGGCTAACACAACCAGGCAAAACCAAGCATTTGGTTGTGGTGGTTTTCTTGCTGTTGGTGTAGAGAGTTGTTAGTCTTAACATGATTACAGGGCTGCTTTATTTTTCTAATATGTTCTCCCATTCCAATGTGTATGGGTCTATACTGAGAGCAATCCAGTATGATGATAATTCTTCCTGACTGATTTCTTAAACGTGGTAGAACAAACAGTGTTCCTAAGCATAGGTGTATTATTTGTAGGGGAAGTCATGGTGAGGAACAAGATGGTAATTGGTGAGAACACAGGACAAAGAGGGTGAGAAATGGGTAAAAATGGCTTATGAGCTTACCAGGTGTGTGAGGGTTTCAGTAACCACGTTTGACAAGGCATCTGATAAGAGAAGCAATTGGTATTGCTGCAGCTGGTTTCTGGTACATTTTTTTTTTGACTCTGGCCCCGTAGACTGCCCAATCCACATAGTGTTTCCTGAATTGTGGCCTGCAGGACACTGCTGTGCATGGCTGTTCCAGAGGAGAACTGCAAATGTTTCTCATGGAGTTTTCAGCTAGAACTCTGAGCTAGCAGCCTGGGAAATGGGATGTTGACAATGATTCATTGGTACAGAAAGTTTAGGAATCACTGTTGAAATAGCAGTAACTGATTTAAACTGTAATAATGGCACTGATGACTACAGACCACCTAGAACTGGGCCTCAGGTGGGATCCCGCAGAGGTCTCCTTTGGCTTAAGTCTCTTAGTAGATGCCAGAGGACTTGCTCAAGACAATCAGGATTCAAAACGATCTTGGTAGATTACTGCCTGAAGTCAAAAATTGAAAGTCATTAGACAAATGAGGACTGTGTTGGTGAGGCGAGATCATAGCTGCATATAGACATAAAACTGGGGGAGTGGAGGACATCAAGGTTGCGTATGAATATAAAACTGGCAAAAGTGATCAGGCAGAGGTATGGGAGAAGAGTTCATAGGTTCAACGAGCGTTGAATGAAGTATAAGAACTGAAATTCTTTTAAGGGAGGAAAAAGCTGGGAGGTCTTACTATAATAAGATAGTTGTTCTGAGTAAGTTATCAGAAGAACTCGCCAGACCTTGCTGAGGTCTCAGCTGGAGTGCTGCCTTGTCTAGGCATCCTGCTTTAAGAAATGCAAGTTGGAGTGTCCAAGAGCAGTAACAAGAGTTTTGGAAAGCATAGTAAGCAAGAAGATTGAAGGCATCAGTATATACAGTTCGAAAAGAATAGACTGTGAGGGATAAGAATTATCTCAGAATGATTTATAAGGACTCTTTATAAGATCAGATTCTTCTGGGAATAGCTTGAAAAAAAAATGGCTTAATTTTTAACAACATATTGTGGTTAGATCAGCAGCTCCTCAACCACAATTCTAAATGTGGTCCTGACAATATGAATATAACTGCAAACCTGAGATTAATGAAGATTTTTCCATCTCTTTTCTTGGAATTGTGAGTTGTTTTATTTTCATCTCTGTCCAAATTTTCTTATGTCTTTACAATTTGAACTAATGCTCTTTTAGTAATGATCCAGTCCAGCACGAATAATGAAGTGATGTCACAGCTGGTAGTTAATAAAATATTTGAGGTTACTGTCTTTCTTGGGAGACAGAAAGTGCAGTTGTAGGCTGCTGATGTTGGTAAAAAGAGAGCTTTTAAGGCACACGGGATTCTCTTTTTGCCTTTTCAGTGGAATGGGATGTTGCGCACAGAATGATTAAGTGGGAAGTGCAGGTGGGGAGAAAGGCAAGTTAGACACTGTATGCATGAGTCTGCTCTGATTTTTGGTGTTATGCACAAAATGTGGAATAAATACAGGGATGTGATAATGATTCAAGAGAGAACTTTTATTTCTTCTAGCTGCTTTGTAAGTCTTAGTGAATGTTGCTTAATTCTTAATTTTCTGTGATTCACAATTTATGCATGCATTCGCAAGTAGCTTTAATTTTTAGCTTTTCTTCCCTGGGCTTCTGATTTTGATTCGGACTTCACGGTGCCTTTTTTTTTTTTTTTTTTTTTTTAAGATTAGTTTAGGAGTATGTCTTCCTTCAGAACAGCTTAGCCACAGTGGAATATCAAAATTTTTATTAAGGAACTTTAATTATCATGAGTTCTTAGTTTCTGCTCACTTGTAAATTATCTCTGTTTTTTTTTTGTAGTTTTATAGAATTTTCAAATATGTTGAGTTATAGTATTTGAAACTAGTTTTAGTTGGATATAGAAATGAAAGCCAACAGCTTCGTCATAATTCCAAAATAACTAAACTTATATTTCTACTGTGCAGTTTCTTTTCTTCCAAAATGTATGCTAGAATTCATATTTACCCTAAAATTTCTGGATTTTTGTGCATTTCAAACCCAGCATTTGCACCGTAGCTGTCAGAATACTGCTCTGTATTCTAAATGTCATCTCTTCTTAATGTGTGATTGAAAGTAATGAAAGGAGGAAAAAAAAAGAAAAAACAAAACAATTGTTTTAAAGTTTCATATGTTAATGAAACATAATACTCATATGTTAAACAGTTTAGTAATGGTTAAATACCAGAGTTAGGTCTGAAATAGTTACATGAGTCAGTTTTGCAGTTCAGGCGTTAGAGTAGTATTTTACATTGGTAAACACTTTGTAATGTTTTAGAGATGAAAATAAACCATGTTGGATTTTAAGTTAATTTTGTTTACTTTTGTTTTATAGAAGTATATTTTTTTTTCTAGTTTAACTTTGTTGGAAGAATCCTTGGACCCAGAGGACTAACAGCTAAACAGCTTGAGGCAGAAACAGGATGCAAGATAATGGTCCGAGGGAAGGGCTCAATGAGGGACAAAAAGAAGGTAAGTGCTTGAAAGGTTTCAGATGTCTGGTTTCCTTTCCTGATGCAAAGGAAAAGGCAACGCCCCCCTTCCCCCAAAGTAATGTTGTCATTATATGCTTCTTCAGTATTAGTATTTACAGGTGTGGTGGGCAACGCTTTTCTCAAACAGTTTTTCTTAAAGTAATTTTTCATCCCCTATAATGGTGTGATTGCGAGTCTAACTAGCAATTACAAAGTATTTTGTAATAGAATAACTTCTGATTATTTAAAATGCTTTCCATCTGAAGGTGAAACTTACACGTGTTCTTAAGAGCTTTCTTCTGCTGAAATACCAAAATAATGGCTTTTGCAAGTAATGCACACTGTTGCATTTGTGGCGATGAATTTTCTCTGTATGGAGTGAACAAACAAGCACTGCATTTACTTGGACCTTGTGGAGAGCTGGAATGTAATTAAGACTGTTCCTTGCTCTCTCCTGTAATACGTCTTGCCCATATAAATAGGGAAACTTTTGTTTTCAGGATATGCCTACCCGAACATCAAGTTGGCATGATGGTATCTTCCGGAAGTCATTGCTGTTTGGGTTTTGTGGTGTTTTTTTCTTTTTTTTTTCTCTTCTTTTTTGTGTGTGTGTGTGTGTGATTTTATTTTCTAAACTTTTTTTTTTTCCTCTGGTTACTGCTTGCTGAACTTGTACCTGCATCTTCACTTCCATTTGAGATGTGTTACCATAATTCTTTCTTCTTTTGGTTTGTTCTTTAGAAACTCACTTTTTTTTTCCTTACCTGATCTGCCACATAGTATGTTCTGTTAGTAAGTATGTAGCACATAGCAATTAAAATAGAAAGCCAATACCTACTCAGTTAAAGCAAACAAACAAACAAAAAAGCAGACTTCTCAACAGATTTCAGTTGTTTAGCTTGCTAACTTCTGCATGAAGATCTGCTCTGAACTGTGAGGGATTTTTGGTCCAGATTCTGTAGAAGTAACAGGCTGATGTTGTCTTAAATGGTGCTTATTTTATGAAGACTTAGAATTTATTTTTTAAATCATTCTAATTTACATCCTGAATTCCTTCTGCCTCTTAGTTGCATGAACATTCAACATGTAAATGAGTCTTGTTTTTGTGGAGTTTTAAACTCCATAAAATTGACAAGAACAACTTCTAAAGATGATATTTTTGTAGAGGATTTTGAAATACAGGTTTCCTATAATTGGGGGTGGAATGAGACTTTGAAAGCATAGAGTATTAAAATTTCAACATGCTTTAGTTGTATCGAGTTGCGTGGGGTGTTGATGCTGTATGTTGAAGTAAAGCGTATGGTTGCCAATATGTGAACAGTCTCAGCTTCATGATTTTGCTTATGACTTTTAATAGTATTCTTTTTTTCTTGTATACATTCTACTATATTGTGGAAAAGAGGCTGTTCTGGAGCAGAAGATTTAGTGGAGATGCTGCCTTCCTTTTATAGTTTGCAGACCTACCTTAGTTTTCATTAGAATATTCTAGACACTTTTTGGGTGATGGATTAAATAGAAGTTGACTATTGATTATGTGGCATAATATCAAAAACAACAAATATTTTTTAAAATTTGGAAGATTCCAAATTTACAATAGAAAGTATGAATTATCAGACTACTATTCTGAAATGAGAAATATTAATCCCTTAAAAATGATAATAGTTTAAAGTTCATTCAGCTCTTTCCTACTTAACCATAGCTTTTAAAGTACGGTTTGCGTTTTTATATCTAGCACAGTTCTTCAGCTCTGCCCATAAATGAATGTCTGCTTATCAACACCCTCTCTTCCTTTAGGAATTAAAATTCTAGGTCTGGGGTAGTTCATCAGATTGTGTGACTTTTATTCCAAGTAAAATTACTAAAATTATTAGTTTTGGTTCATTTAAGTTCATAGGTATTATGAGCTAAAACATTTCAGGCATCTATTCTTTAGCAAGTTTGTAAGTTAGGCTCCAAACTTAATGGTCTCAAAATAATACCTTGCTATTAGTAGTAAACATATGTATATTTAAGAGAGATGTTAACAGCCTTGCTCTGATATATCCTTAAAAGTTTTGCAAATTGGCTTTGCTGTGTGGCAAATGGTCTAATCCATTTAGTTGTGTTAGCAATAGCTGTACTTGCAGGCAGTTACAGTTGTGGGGGAAAAAGAGAAGAGAATTTGCATGAGAATTTCTCATGGAGGGGCCCATTCCCCCATAAATGTGCCATTTACAAAGCTTGTTCTGAAAAGCACCCAGAAGAGAGGAGGATGCTTCAGGCTTTTGGAAAGGCCTGCATGTTTCCTGGGATCTTGGCTTGCAGCCATATGTCCCACTCAGTTATTCCTCCTTTTCCCCTTCCTTCCCCTTCCACTCAGCCTGAGCAGAACCCAGTGTGACCCAGTGAATTTAGACGAACTGTGGGAGGAGCCATTCTCCAAAATGTGATAACTGTGTTTTGGCTATAGAGCCTTCAGTCTTTGGATACCTTTTCATTTAATAGGGTCTCACTGAAGACACACCCAAGTAGTTGAGCCTGAAGGTGCTCTGTTTGGGTGCTATCTCTAGGGAGGCACCTATGTTCCTGCAGCCTCCTGTCCTGTCCTGGGTTCACATGAGAACATCCTGCACTGTTGTTGGTGGTCATCTGCTTGTGTTAGGACTCCATCCATGTTTGTCTCCCTCTTAGACTTTGTAAAAAAGTTCCACTGTTCTTCAGAGTTCACCCTTTCCTGTGAGGAGTCATTTGTCTAGTTAGCATGGGCAGGTTTTCTGTATGGGAAAATACTCTACCTTGTAGAAATGACCTTTTTGCACTACCTCTTTTTCTCTTCTTTTTTATAAAGCGCTGCTCCAAAGAGAATATACTGGAGTAAATTACCAGAGTTTTGTCTTTGAGGAAAAGTTTGTAGACTTGGGACCTTGAGAATATGCATCTGCTGCTTCTTACTTGAAATAAAAAATGAAAGTTGTCTGCAGCAAAGTGTAGTTCTGAATGGCTCAGATAAAAGATAATACCTGCTCCATACACTGACTAGAGCAGTTAGTGGTGAGTCTTGTCTTAGCACAGTCTACGTTAAGACATTTCAGGTTGGGTGGATTATTAAGGGCGGTGTAAGGATGTCTTAAAGCTCATGTTCCAATATAGGGCAGGAGAAAAGGCAGAAATGTTACCTCTGTTACATTGCCTGATGTTTTTGGAGCACAGAGCACTTTACAGTTGATGATGATTTCATGAGATAATACTACAATTATTGTGGAACATGTGCCAAACAAATTACTTGATAGAAGCTATTTTCATGCCCTACATTTCTAGTCTTTCCATAGCTTTTCACTACTCTGAGGTGATTCGTGTTACTCACTGGCCTGGTATATTGAGTCGATGGACTTTGTGGTGCAGAGTGTGCTCTGGTGCCTTGTGTGAGCTACCGTTACTGCTGCAGTTACAAGCGTCACTGAAGCACCGATTGTAATGCACTTTACAGTGCATCTTGTACCTCAACTAGAATAGATTTTTTTGGACAGTTTTTCTTCTAAAAATAAGAACAGTTGGAAGCCTTATTCAAGACACATTCACAAACAGAATAAATTATCAAGCGGTGATATTTATAAGTTTCAGAAGTAAGTACACTTCTTGCTATTGGCCTATGCCCCTTTTCCTTATGAATTAATGTTTACAGTTGAGCTCCTCAGGACAAGACAAACGGCTCACTTCAGCAGTCAGAGCAGAGTGTGCTCTTGTGGAGGATTAGGTTATGCTTTGTTTTGGAAAGCCATGACGTCTCATCTCGTTGCCTCCAGAGGAAATGTCCTACATAAGGAGGAGACTTTCAAGGTTTTTCCTATTTGCTTGAATTGCATTGGAATTTGGGGGAGACTGTAGGTAGAAGTTAATCCATACATATACTTCATGAGTATGTTTGATGTCTGCAAACCGGTTGCCCAGTGCAAGTTATAAAAGAAGCTTTACTGGAAGTAAAATAGTTGTTTCAGTAAAATAGTTGCAACGTAGTTGTGTTTTCAGTTAGCAAACCAGTTGTCAGTAGCTAATGTGACAGTTTCATGATGCCAAATAACACCTCCTAGTGTTGTTAATTATCCATCTGTTTCCTCCTTCCTTGCTAGTAGTAGTAGTAGTAGTAGCAGCAAAATGCAAGAAAAAATACAAAAGACTGAAAGGGAAAACAAATTCAGGGAAATAAACCATCTCCATTTACTATGTAGAAAACTTTACACTGCTCTCCTTGCCTGTGAACAGAAATAATGAATTAGAAGTCTAACAACCAAGTCTTCGCATGGTCAAGTCGCCTGAACTTCAATCTAATAAGTGTGCCTGTCACTCGGTAGAGTGGAAGATCGCAGTTTTCACACCGAAGGATACTGTTTTAAAAAAAAAAAAAAAAAAAAGACTACCCTGTGATGGATGAACAAGAATATTGGGTTTATATCTTCCATCTTATGCAACTGCTTTCAAGCATTGGCATGCTCATAGGAAACCGACTCTATTTCTCTAACATGATCTCTCTTGATAGATTATGGGACGCCAACTCTTTTAAGCATGAACATTTTGCTGTCTTGTATTTCCACCTAGATATATTAGATGACTCTCTGGTCGCCTTTTTTCCACTCACTAAAAGTTACATAAGCGACCCGGACTTGAAATTAGATTCAAGTTATATGAGAGAGTATTTCTTAAAATAGCAGTCCAAATAAGGGTGGTGACTCATCTGCTTATTTCTTAAGGTTTTGACAGACTAGAGTGTTGAAGTTTTACATGTGAATGTTTGAAAGTTGTTTTTGACTGGTAATTGAATGTATTAAATACACTTCTGTCTTTCTGAAACTTAATACTCTTTTGCAAAAGACAGAAGTTCTCTCTATAGTAAAGGATAAAGTTTTGCTACTGGAAGGTCTTAAGTTGCTCAAGCACTGGAGGGGGAAAAAAAGAGTAGAAAAATAGTACTGTTCTTCGATCAGGTTGTTTACAACATTTACATGTTATATAGGAGTGCTGTATATTTGTAACATTTTATTACTTTTGGGTCTCTGAAATACTATCTGACACACTCTGTCCAATAAAATGTTTTAATATACTTGTGATTTAATTCATAAAGTGAAGCAACTGTCATTAAATGACAACTCATACTTGTGGAGTGTGTTGTTAAGTCCTATTAACAGCAGTTCTAATTACAGAAGTGCTCAGCATTTATCTTCTGAAAATAATATATGTGGACAAATAATAAAACTATGATGCTGGCATGTATATTGGGATTGTAAAGTTGTTTTGTATTTCAGAATGAAATACAGAGTTGATCCGTTACTCACATTTTGTCTTCTGCGACTGACTTGTATGGTTCAAGTCCTTTACCTATAAAATCTGCCCTGTGCACAAGTCTGCTGCTGCTGTCTGCTGCTTTCATATATCTGTGTTGTGAAATCATGGCCATGGGGAGCTGATTGCTTAAAAATCTGTAAGATGCTTGCAAAGATGGGCTTTTCTGTACTTTTCAGTATGGTAAGGAATAAGGAGGGGAGGAAAAAAAAGCCCATTTCAAGTGCTTGGTAACTGGCATAGGATTAAAGCAAAAAGCAAGCCTGTATACATATAATATATGACTAAAATTACTGTCCTTTTATGAAACTCCCTTTCTGACAATGTCAGGGGAGCTTCCAGAGGTCAGATGTTTATTTTTACTTTTATTAAACAACAACTGTCAGAATTCTTCATAAATATCCGTCATGAAGGTTACTGTTTGTGAAAATACCTTGAGCTCTGCTTACCAGAAACTCCCTATTTTGGGCAGTGTGAACTGGCAGCCCAGCATGTTGAATTTCATGGTCTGTGCTGTGTTTTGCTGCACACGGATGCTGCAATTTCTCTGTATAAGAGAGTGCCAAACTGATGGCTAGGGTCACTTGTCATTGGTGTCAACTTTTGTAACCATACTGATTGTAGGAACAGACTGCAGCAAAGACTGAGGTATTATCTGTGCAATATATTGGACCTGCTAAATTCAGGTAAATAAACTTTACTTACAGTATTTGCTAATTGGAAAAAAAAAAAATCTGGTATCCAGAGTGCAGCACTTAAGTTATTAACCTGAGAACAATAAACTAATAACTTCAATAAAATAGTTGCAATGTAGTTGTGTGATTTCTTTCTAAAACTTGTATAGGTTTTTGCAGCAAAATTTAATCACGCTTATTCTTTGGTGTACATATCTGCATTCAAAACCACCCAGATTTATCAAAACATTTTGAAACTTGAAGCTTTTTGCATATTTGCTTGTTGACCAGTATAATAGGCCAGTATAATAAACCAGTATAATAAAAAGTATAATCTTTTTATAGTTAACTGTAATATCATATTAATAATCATAAAAATCATATTAATTTTAAGGTAGTTTAACTTGCCTATTCAACATATCACAGCAACTATTTTAATATGTGATGAAGAACTACCATATCAGAATATATAAAACAGGTAAATTTTGTATGTACATATATGGTAGAGAAAAATCTTCTGTCTTAGAATTAAACCTTATTGAAGAATATACTTAGTTATATGATTATAGTACAGAATTTTAAGAATATTGTACTTTGTATTTGATATACTTAGAATGTACTTGGGTGCAGTACTTTGCCTGCCTGGAGGCTCAGTGTGAAACATAAGATGTACGAAAATAATCTTGGTTGCTTGTCAGCTAGTATTTTTTCAATAGTGATTGCTGCAGAAAATAAACTTTTCTATTCCAGTTTTCCCGCCTTTATTGCATTTGCAGCCTCTTATTTTGAATGCAGAAGTTGTTGTAAACCTGTTTTTATGATCTTGTTCTTTTTTTTTTCTCTCTCTCTCTTTTTTTCACTTAAAGAATTATCAAGTGTGGCCTCTCCCTTCTCACCCACAGAAATTGAATTATATCTGGTTTAGTCTAGGGCTGGTGACCCCTTATAGTCTTAGATCTCTTCACAGTAGCTGTTAATTAATAACGTTGGCTGCGGTGGAGGGAGTCATCACCAGAAAAAAAAAAAAAGTTATTCCTCTTGGAAGTTACTGATTTAATTACATGAGGTACTTGAATGCTAAAGGCAAAATAGTAGAAAACTTATTTCATAAAATTCAAAAGGCAATTGTTGAAGGTTTAAACATAGCCTGAGTTACTCCTAATGGAAGGCTATGTTCTCTTAAGCCCCTTTGAAGGGATCCTTTATAGGTCCCTTCGTAGTCCGTAGTCCTAGACTACGATGTGGGAGAAGGTGCTGTATCATCTTTGTTTGCATATCTTTCTGAAGAATTTCTTTTCATTATTAAGTTCAATTTATATTATAGTAATCAAGTTTAGACACAATTAGCTTGCTTATTTATGGGACTCTGAATTTTACAAGAAGGGAATATTTTCCTTGAATGTTATGTAAAGCTTGACAGATACTCCCTATTCAAAATAATTTATTGCAAAAACCTTTTCACGTAGAAGACTGAGGAACGCTCTCTTTTTCAAGGGCCGAATGATTTTGTTTTGAAGGGTAGAAAAATTTAGGTGCCTGAGGGCCATAAGAATTACTGCAAACCAATAAATATCACTCACAAGTATCTGATGCAATGCATCTTTAAACAAATCTGATAAATTTTAGATAATATTTGTATGTGCTGCCTTTTTTTTTTTTCCCTCTCTGCTTTGGTTGCTTCTGCAACATGCTGAATTTGAAGTTGCAGCTTTGAGCAGTTTTTAACATACTTAATAGATGTGTGCTGTCTTTAGTGATGGGAAAAGCAGCATAAGCCTTTGACCTAGACATGAAAATAAATGGAGCTAATGACAGAAAGGAAACACTTTTTTTTTTTTTTTTTTTTTTTTGCTCAAGGCAGTGGAAGCTGTGGACTACATGGAGGAGTGTAATATAAGCTAGTGTAGTACAATCTAGCCAGGAAGCTTCGCTCTCCTACTTTTTGGGCAATTCCCTGTGAGCAAAAAAAAAAATTCCAAGAGGCAAGAGAACCAAGATGACCCTGAAACTTGCGGGGGGAAGGTACCATGGAGTGTAGTGGGAAAAATATGTATCAAGGGAATTCTGCACTGTTGTCTGAAGACGTATGCATTTAAAAAATCTCTCTTTATGAGTTTAAATTATAGATCTGTGAAGTGTAATTGACTTGTCCACATCTGTATCATAGTGCACGATTTGCCTTTTTGAGAAGGTATTCATAAGACTTGTTACTGGGAAGTACAGAGCATGGTAATTACAACAAGTTGATTAGACTACAGCTTGCAGGTGTTGGTACCTGCCACTTGAATAGAGGTTTTAAAAGGCTAGTGGTGCTGCCCCTACTGAATTATTCTGAGATATTAAAAAAAAAAAACTCTGCAATAAACCTATATTTTCACTTCTGTCTAATTGAAAGGAGTAGATAATTTAAATAATGAAAAGCACTTATTGTATCCTGAAAATTTTATCACAACAGAAGACTAACAGAATGTATTTAAGAGGATTACCTCTACGCTTGTGAATTAACTTATTTTAAAATTAGTTTAAATCTTACAGGTTAGTCAATGGTGGGGATATTTTTGTAATATCAATTAATTATCTATGTGTAAGAAGTTTTTTCCTTTTTTTTTTAAAAAAAAAGGGAACCTAGATTATTCCTGAGTGTCGTTAATGAGCTTCTTTAAATTTAGACTTGATTAGATAAAGTCTTGTTGTTAAATAATATTGACCCATCTTGTACCTGCGTTATCCTTTAGTTGCAATAGATTTTCTTACAAAAAAATAATCCTGACAGCAGACAGAAGTTAGCACCGATATGGTCCATGTATATTTCCACACAGAAAGCTTTTAAAATCTCAAGGATTTTTGATTTGAGAGAAAATTTTATAAAATGATAAACTTCTAAAATATCTAACATATAGGCAAGTCTGTGGAGTAGAACTATGAAAATTTTATAAAATGATAAACTTCTAGTCTGTGGAGTAGAACTACTTGGCATTTTCCTTTTTGTGATTCTAGCTGAACTACTGCACAAAAAAATGAAAAGCTTGCTGCTTTTCTAGTATACTTTATAACAATTGGGGTTCGTAACCTGTTTTTTGCTTCAAGAGAAACATTATTGCAAGTTGAAAAATGGTAATACAAATTACAGAAAAGCTTTTATACTTAAATTTTTCTAAATTGCCTCAGCTACATTAGTATTAAATAATATCATGCTTTATTGGGGCATATGTAAACCTACATGTTCTATGAGAATTTAGCCTATAATATTTTATATTGAAAGGCATTTATAATTAAAGTTGCACTTACGTGCCTTCTTACTTGTACAGTAGCAATAAATGTGAGGTGTTCTTGCCACGGGTTATCTGTCTTCTGGACTCTGTCAAGTGAGAGGCAATTTGATGGACTGTTGGAGACTGTTCTAATCAAATATGGCCACTTTTGTTGGTTTTTTAAAACCTTAGCTCTCTGTTGCATGAAGACAGTGAAGTGTTGCCTAATGATGTAAGAACGGGAGAGGGTTGATTATTGTGAGGTTCCCCATGATCGACTTGGTGGTAGTTTCAATGCTTCTTCGTGCTTTACTAGAAAAGGCTGAGGAAGAGGTTTTGTGGAACTTTACCTCCTGTCTCATTTATCAGCACCACTAAACTCTTCCTATGTCCTTGTCTGGACTGTAGCTTTTGCTGGGTTATAAAAGGCTGTCTTTTGTTTTATTTTTTTTTCCTTCTCCCTTGAACTTGCTTAAGTGCTAACAGTGCAACTTTATGAGCTTGCTTACCAGAAGTGATCTGTATTCAGGACTGGATTTTGAGTAGTTTTGCTGAATAGCATGAAACAGTGCTTGAATTTCCATCTGGGAGAACCTCTTGCATTTGCTTGAGGCTCCTTTAAACTACACGAAGGCTGAATGTGCTCACGTCCAAGAATTCAGGCTGGGCTTGTTTGGTTCAAGGAGGAAAGCGCCACGTCTGGGTGCTTCCTAAAAGGGCTTTGTGGCTCTTGGGATGGGTTTTATTTTGGACAGTGGCCTGGCAGAACAGAATACAGACAGTTGCTTGTGATCCTGTATATGGCTTCCTAGGGTTAGATTTAGCAGTTTTACGGGCACTGATAGGAAAGCATGAAATGAGTTGCAGCTATTGATGAAACTAAGTAGTTAGATTACTAACCTGAGTATTTAGAAGACAGAGTTATTTGGCTTTCTGCTCCTTGATCACTATACAGAGGAACGAGGTCAACAAGGTTTATTGTGACAAGATACTAGAGCTCCTTTTCACCTTGGAAAATCAGAGTATGATAACACCAATCGTGAGTTGTAGTACATTTCTGAATAGCTTCTGAATAGCCATTCAAGCTTGCTTTTATTTAGTAACAGTTTTCCCTTTTCCTCAGGTCAGCTGGCTCTGTGTTAGCCTTGCCTTACCTGAACTTGGATTAAAACTGCTGGTATTAGTCATTAATAACCATTACCCTTTTGCTAGACACATCAAAAAATAGAGCATCTTAAGGATATGAATAAAGCTCAAGTAGCTCTGCAGATGTCAATGGGTATGCAGTGGGACAGTGCCCTTTACATTTTTTTCCAGCTATATTTGCAGATTTTTTATAGGTAGTCTTTATTCTTTTCAGCTATAGGGGAGGATTTAGTTTTATCGATGGACAGTTGCATGCTTTTATTAGACTTTTCTGAGAGTCGTCAACAGCTTGTTCCCACTAATTTTATATGTCCACTGTATCTGTTTTTGTTACATGTGTTTAAAACTCATGACAACTGATTATAAAGTACGTATTAAGTATCTCTATGAAAGGATTAAAATTACAGTTCTATATTCCTGCAAGACAACTGAGAATGTAATTTTGTCCTCCAATCTTTTACAGCCTAAAGTGGAGAAAACATTAAGCTATTTTTGACTTGGAAGTGGAATCTGCAAAATGCTGCCTTCATTCAGCGGGTTTTCAATAGCTTGCATGTGCGTGGCGGGATGGAAAAATTGGCGTCTGGAATAACTGGAAGACTCTGGCTTTAACAAAATGATGGCAGTATTAAGTTTCTGGTTACTTCATTAGAGAATACTACAGAACAGAAACCTTTATAAGAATGGATTTAATCAGCGCAGGTGTGAGGTGTCTAATTGGTACAAAAGTGTCATGGGTTTGCTTTAGCGTTTTTGGGAAGCATCAGGATACTTTTATGAGTGAAGTAATAACATTCCTGAGGAATGAACCAATGCTCATAGCCCATTTGAAAGCAATAGAAAATAATTTTAGAGCAGTAAGATTTTTATAGAAAGAATTAGCAATTTTTTTTTCTGCTGAAGTCTTGGTAGGATCTTTAAGCACGCTCTCTTCTTGCACCTTCTGCCTTTTTTTTTAATACACTAAGTCAGCACAAACTTTTTTTGTCCTCTTTCATAAATTTCTACCTTGTTTCATAAATTGTCTTCATTTTTTTTTTGCTTTGACACACAGTTCCTCTTTTCTCTAGGGAGATCCTTTCTGACTCTTTCACCACTGTGGTAGTCTTGATTCTGCTGATCTCTTTCTTGTTCACAATGTGTTTTATTGACCATTGTAGTAAAAATAAGGTTAATTTCCATAGAGCTTCATGTATCCTTTGCAAATATGAGAGGCCATGAAAGCAACTCTGCTGAATTTTAGCAATAATTCATGTTAAACACTGGATTTAAGCTAGAATTGCAAGCTGGAAAATGGGGTAGTTTGAGCTGCATCTCATCTTTCTTACTCGGTGACAGTAGGTCTCTCTTGCTATTAACAAAGAGATACTTAAGAGATATTTAACATGCAGAAGAGCATCTGAAAGCATGGGAGTGTGTTAGCTGAACAACTTGATGAGACATATGGACAGCAAATGTATATGAGACAGATCATTGCATAGAATGTTCATTATTCAACCTATTACTAAACACAGAAAACTTTTATTATAAGTCTGGCATAGATGTTTTCCTGTTGTGGTTCTCCCTGCCCTTGCCCCTATTTTCTTCTGTGTCATGGCGCAGTGCAGTGGGCTCATTGTTGACAAATGAAGAACTCTAAGATTTAGAGGGTTTTTTTTTTTTTTTTTTTTTTTAGGGAAAAGTGTGGGCTATTCTGTGTTGAAAGTAAATTTTGTATTCACTGTCCCCCTATGAACCTTGTATGACTAAGAAGTCCCTGAGGTGGCTTTGTCAAAAAGACCTAGAACTTTAAATCCGTGGATTTACATTGGCTGAATCAGCAGTCAACATAAGTCTCAAGATGAGCTGTGTTACAAGCAAAACGAGGGGATAAATGTAATACTTGTTATTAACACTGCTTGAAATACTCTAGCTGATCCGGAAAGCAGTCAGATGTGGTGGGCAGAGGAAAGTAATGTAAGGACAGAGATTGTTGCAGCCTGAATAATGGAGTTGCTCAGCATCCAGTCTTTTATTGGGGGGGTGGAATTAATTCAGCTTGACATACACCTTTTTTTGGAAGAGTTAATTTAGTACTAAAATTAACATTGTTCTAAGAAACCTCCTTCCTAGGAAAGATATCTTTTGAATTTTCCATGGCTTTTACATACATCTGAAAAAAAAGGTTTTGAAGAGCAAAATGCATTTCCTATTGATTGTGTTTCAGTTCTCTTAGGGTAGTCTGTTTTCATTTGGTTACTGGTAGCTTCAGATCTGTTATTTGCTGACGAAGTGCGTTCATGTTTCCTGAGAGATTCTTCTATTATAGAAGGCAGGTAGGATAAAACATAACAAGTTAGGATGAATCTTATTTGACTTATAAGTTGTGTTCCTATTAAACACACTTTCTTTTGGCTTTTTTTTTTCCTTTTTCCAAGCAAAATAATGTTATCAGTTGGAATAGTAAATATTCTAAGCTTGACTAGATAATGCTGTATTGCCAGTCTTGCCGCGTGCCTAAAAGGTCAAAGTCTGGGTATTTTGAATTTTCCACAATAGTAGGTATCGAACTTGGCCACTGCCTTGCACAGAACACCGGCTTTGCAGGGGGATCTGCTGGGAAGGGAATATTCAGCCTTCCTCTGTCCATAATCTAATTCTTTGTCAGGCCTATAGCTGGCAGGAGTTCAAATGTTCAGGTTGCATTTGCCGCTCCAAGAGTGGTTCATGGTGGCCTGCAAGGAGGGAGTAGTGGAAGGACTGTAAACATTGCGTGGGCAGCAGGGATCCATGGACAGGGAGCAGCCCTGCTGGCTGCTCGAAAGTGAAGCTCCCTTATGGTAAGAGGAGGAGGAAAATAAAATGAAGTTGAGCTTCTAAAGGAAAAAAAAATAAAGAAGATACAAAGACCCACAAAATGACAAATAATTTTGGTCATACACTTTACTAGCTCACAGTTTAAAATGCTAGTTATTGTAAAAAGCCTTTGTGGTTTCTGTTTGGATTTGAGTTTCCAAAACACTTTGATACTTCACACCATTTTTTCTTCATTGAGCTTCAGAATTAACTTAATTGTTTAAATTTTTAGAAGGCCCCTGAACTAGATGTTTGCTAATTTTAATCTTCTGATCTTGAAGAAGGGCCTGGGCTCCTGGATTAATCTTGTGAGCAGTGGTTGGCAATCATCGCATTAACAAGGAAAGCATTTTATTTACTTGCTTAATCTGATTTAAGGTAAGCCTTTAGGAAAAAGACTGTTTCAGCTTCCTTTCATAGTGTACACTTCCTTGTGGTGAGTCAGCTAAGGAAAACACTACTTTGCTTCAGGGTTTGTGGTGTGTATTTTTTTTTTTCTATTAGCTTTGAGGTGGTTTGGACTTCATTAAAAGCAAACAAACAAGATGATTCCTTCCCCCAGATCACTTCCTGTTCTTCTTGATCTGAATTTTGCAAGAACAGCCCTTTAAACTCTCACTGGCAAATCAGAGCTGTAGGGGGGTGTATGTGTGTGTTTAAATGTATTTTTAATAGACTAGTCCATCTCCTTAGTATAGTAGTTCTGCTTTTTCCTACTCTCTAGAATTACTGCCAAATATTCTTTCCTACATTTTTTTAAATGTATGGTCAGTAAGCCTTTGCAACTGCAGGTTACTTCTAAAGTGAACGTGTCGCAGAAAATAACATTGTGATCTAGATGCATGGAATTCTTAGAATATGCTTCTAATAGAGGATATTTGTGGACGTACAAATTAAAAAAAAAAAAAAAAAAGGCTGTTCTTACCAAAATGGTAGCTGAAATGGTAAATGACAGTATGGTTCGATAGTAAGGTTTTTTTATAAATATAATAACATGTTGAAAACACAGTGAAATGTAAACAATTTTCAGTAATTTGACATGTTTTAGCTGTGTAATTTAACATGTGTGATGAAAAATGCAAACTAAAGGATTTTTCTTGTAAGGAGCTCAGGTGTTGATAGCTTTGGTAAGGAGTACAGTCCCCCAAAGAACATTGTATTTACTCCAAGAAAGTTAACTACATATACAATGACATATATATATATATATATAAATTCATATTAATATCTATGAAATTAATTGTAAGATCATTTGCATTCCCTGATGAGCTATATTCTGTGTAATGTGTGCTCACATATTTGTCTCTAAACCTGGATAAATGCAGTCTGTTTTAACGACTTAAAGACAATAGCTATTTAACGAATGGCTTGAGTGTACAGGAGAAAAGAATAAGCTTGATTGCTTACAATCTGACATTTGAAAAAGCATTTTTTTAGATCTCTGGTATTTGCATATCTAATTGCTATGTAATCAAAACTAAGTGAACTGTAGCTACTTGAAACCCAAAAAAAAAGAAAGGCAATCATCTTTACAGGGGAAATATCCCACTCATACGCAAGCCTGTCTGAATATTAGAATTATATTCTTCTTGTGTTTAATTATAGGTGTCTGACTGAGCAGTAAATTTATGCCTGTGTATTAAAGGAGTGAATGTGACCCTGAAACATCAGCTCTCCTTTGTTGTAGCAAAGCGTTGGCATTGAGAGAACTTAACAGTGTTGTGTATTTTGGTGATAAGGGATTGTGCCAGAATAGCTGCTAATTACCTGCTTTGTTTGATATGGAAAGTAGTGGTTCTGCACTTTTCTTCCCACCAGTGACAGTACTCAATTAAAACTTGTATTAAACAGTGATAATGCTCTCATTTATCTGGTGGAGGAGACATGAGGTGAAGAAAATAAACAGGATTTTTTCAGCTGCTTGAAGGCTGGGGTTTTTTTGCCTTTAAACACCAAAAAAAAAAAAAAAAAAAAAAAAAAAAAAAAAAAAAAAAAAAAAGAAAAAAGAAAGCCATCTTTTTTAATCTAAGGTATCTCTTTATTTTTATAACCCTTAAATCTTGCGTTTTATGAATTCTAGCTACTGTGGAAGTTTCTAATACATCTTTAATGTAATATGGAAGTTATAAATTTGAAAGAGGCTTATCCCATCCTGTTTCCTGCCATTCCTCTTTGTGAAGCATCTGTTGTCGTGGTTTCCTTATTTCACTGTGTTTTGAAATCTTGTTAATATGTCGTAAGAGCTCTAACATGGCTAATTAATGTAGTTGCTTTTCTTGGCTTTCATTAGTGTTTGCTCCTTTCTCTAGAAAGGAGGGGGGAAAAACAGCTTTTCTTGTGAAATGCTCTTGGTTGTTTCTTGGGAATGGTGACCAAGCCGTGATTTGGATGGAATCCTGTCAGTCACTTTGGTATTATCAGATGACTAAAGTCTATGAAAATTATTCTACTGTTTGAGGGTTTCTTTATAGTATTTTGTTTATACTGTAGTTGAGGTTATGCATTTGAATTATATTTTTGGGATGTGTGTTTGCTTCCTGTTTTCTTGGCTGAAATTTCCTCTTTTAGTACAAAATTTCAAAATAATGTTGCTCTAAATAACTTAAAATAATTTATCTCTATTTGGATAGCTGTTAATCTGCTTTAGAGATATGATTGCTGCACCCAGCTTTTCTCTTTACAAATAAGAAAATAGCTTCTACATAATGAAAGTATTTGCCATTTTAAAACATATAAAACTAAGAGAAGGCCTTTCTTCGGGTAAGGCCTTTCCCAGATGCTTTTGACCTGAGCATGATTTTCAGTTAAATTCTTTACCATTCTTTTAGGACTTGCAAACACCTTTTAAGGCATCTTTTTTAGAAGTCCTTTTGGAGAAGATTTAAAAAAAAAAAAAAAAAAAAAAAAAAGGCGCTATTTGGCCCTATCTGATAGGATCCCTGAGTGGCTTCGCTTTTGCCACTTCCCAACTCCATTATACACACTGGGGAGCTCCACATTTTGTTTAGGATGAAGCTTCGTGGAGTGTCTGCTCACTGGTGGACAAGGAAGGCTGGGAATGAGCAAGAGCCTGGGATATCCTGGGGCAGAGGTCCTCGGCACCTGCGACTGCCCATGAGTTCTCCTTTCTAGCCTCTTAAGCTTTGGAGATACATATATATATATACGTATATATAATGTGTGTATATATATTTAAGTTGAAAAATGCTAGCGACAGTGAACAAATCAAGTAACCTCCTGTTTCTGAAAGCATGTCATAAACTTTGTTCTTATCATAGATGTTAGACGATGGTATCAGTAACTAAAATGCTGAAAATCAAGTTTTTAGAATAGATCTCGCGTCATATCTGCACCTGGTAGATGCGTGGCAATACATGCACATGCACCAAGTGTTTGCGGCGTTTTCTGTGCCGAGATACTCATCACATGGAGATGTTCCTCATCCCTCCTCTCTCCCTTTGGTCATCAGTTTAGGCAGTTGAGACAATATCCATCACTAAGGAGTTTAAAAAAAAATAGCTGTGGGAAAGAGAGAGTGAGGAGAATTTGCCATTTTTCCCTTGGAATGTCTGCCTCTTAAAGCAAAGATTATTATTATTTTTTAATCAGGTCTTTCTGTGATTCAAAACTATTCTTAAAATGTGGAGAATCCACCTAGAAATTGATTTCAATTGCATGTACTAGCTGAGTTAAGTTATGATGACCTTGAATATGCTTTAAACCAATTTGTGATAATTACTGTCAAGGCTGTTCTTTTTCTGTTGAAAAGTAATGACCTATGATATATTGGAGGCCAGATTAGATCATCCTAATAATTCCTTCTGGCCAAACTCTCTGAAATCTGGAAAATTTTACTTGTAGTCAAGCTTTGTATGAAGAAAGGGATAGCAGCAAGTGTACTGAATAAAACTTTAATGCAATGTAGTGGAATACTTGATTTCTTATTTTTTTCTATAAATAACTTTTTCTTCCTATATGTAATGGGAATATATACTACTGAAGTATTTAAGAATTTTCCAATAATATGGTTTTCAGGATTCTGTCCCTATGCTCTTTTTTTCTTTTTTTTTCTTTTTGTGTCATGCACTTAATTTGTATACTCAGATATGCTAAAATGAAAATAGTTTTTTTACGGGCTAGAATTAAGCTAAGACCTGCGGACCATTTTGCTCAGGTATCGTTTGTCCACATGGAATCTCAGAGAGCTCTCATATCTGTCAAACAGAATATTTTTTATCTGCAGCTCTATTGTTTGGCCTTATTTCAAATCTGCCACTCTCTCTGTCGGCAGTGGCCCATTAATGCTGAATTCACAAGTTTTAATGAGAGTGCTGGACCTTTTGGGTACGTGTTGTGTTTCTGGCCTTCACGACTTTGTTTAGAAAAGCTTCTTGGTTTAAACAGCCCTTACCGGTTTTGGAGGGTGCTTTTTGCTGTTTTTGTTTTTCTGATGTTATTTCAGGTAAAGAAGAAAGCCGCTCTTGTCTCTGTGACAGATTCAAGACTGTCCTCATGGATTTTAAAGAAAAAGGGAAGAGTGATCACAATAATAGGCAACAGGAAATAAAATTCTGCAACAAGTTTGATTGAGTCATAAATCATATCAGCTAGGCCAGGCTGAGACACAGGTGAAAGCAGTCTGCAAACAGGGAGTTAAAAGCCAAACAGAGTGGTAGTGGTAGCAGCAAATATATGCTTTTCTTGAATGTGTTCATAAGTGGTTATTTATCTATGATTTTCACAAATATCTCATGCATGAAGGTAGACAGTATTTTGCTTTCTGCAGCTGAAAAGAGTAATTTTCGTATGTATGGAACTGGGTATTTTACAATTCTTCTGACTTAAAATTTATTCCCTCTGTCCTCCTGTCAGCTGCTATAGTGGTATAGTGCTAAGCTCTGTGTAATTACTGTGGGGGGGAGTCAGAATATTGGGGGATACAGAACTTACAGCATTGGGTTTCAGTATCTGGAGTTACATAGCTGACAGGTCTGTGTCTTGTTATGTCTGCATCCCACAAAAAATGTTTATGATCCTATGGCAGGGAAGCATTTAAAATGTGTAAATGAAAAATTCAGTATGGAGCTGTGCACTAGTCACTTGTTTGCCTGGAGTTTCGGATATGCTTATTCAGAGTTGATTTGGCTGCTCTTTGAATTATCAGTGAATGTATACAGTGCAAACTTAGTTTAAGAAAAAGATGGTAAAGTTGCATCTGTGTCTATATGAATGTGTGTGTGAATATAATATATATAAATACATAGTGTATAGATAACACGTAGTATATAGGTAATATATGTTAAAAAGTAGTGTTTGTATGTCTGTTTCTGAATATTTGATGTACACAATATTTTTCTTCACTCTTTGGTTATCAGATTTAGTAGTTTTTGTTGACTAATAATTGGAAGTAACTTTTCCATCACGTACCCATCTAAGATGGGACAATGTATTTAAACTACCAGAGGAAGCTGTTAAAATAGTTTATATATATTTAACTCTCCAACTAAAAATGTACTTCACAGTTCATATTTTTTTGAGATTTGCTATTTGTGTGCTGCAGTCTGTGAATGCAACTAGAATAGAGATAATGTACTTATATTTGGAATGTTTCAGGAGGCTTACTGCATTTTAAAATGCAATTTGTCAGTCAATTCATTTTTCTTTCACCTTTTTCTGTCAGCTGTGATTTCAGTTTACAGTACAGATGAGTTTTAGAACATATTTGCTGATTTGCACTTTGTAGTTTCACAAAATTATTGTTCATATGTGTCTGAATGCATTTTTAGTTGATGTCAGAGATCTTCCAGGGTCAGCTGCTCAGCAAATGTATTTGCGGGACTCGGGCTCTTCTCTTGGTTAGATACACTCCAAAAATCTGGGTATGGAAAAGTTATTTAAGAGATGCAGAGAAATGAAGTGTATCTACGTACACGTTCTCTTGGCCTTTCTCCTGAAGACTTGCTCAACCTAAGGCACATGTGGGTGTCCAGCAAGCAGCATTGGCTCCTGGAGGCCTTGTTCCCTTCCTGCTCCCTCCAGATAGCAAATCTAGGGCATACTGGTTTTTGCCTTTGAAAAGGCAGCTGTCCTGTGTTTTTATTGTCCTGACAACAATCCAGCTTTGTTTCTCAGTGATTTTTCTGGAGGGGAAGTAGGAGTGGGAATCACTTGTCTTGGGGCCCATCTCTTGGAAAAGTCCTGGGGCTCAACCAATGTTCCCTTCATCCATCCCAGGCTGGAACTGTGATCCAACACTGTGTTCACTTGACACGGTTGTGTGCTGAAACGGGACTTGCTCATCACTCTTTGAGATATCTCATGTCTCAAAGGCAGAAGCTTTTTTGTTTTTGTGTACTTTATTCATCTATTTGTTTATTATGTATTTATCCAATTCATGCACTTAGTTCTTCATGGGGCATGAGCTGTGCTTGCTGCTCGGTGTCTCCCAGACAGCAGTTGCATCCATTTTTGCTGTGCTGCAGCTCAAGTGCTGGTGTATTAAATAGTCTTACGTTGTCTGCTAAGGTAGTTTAATGCCTAAAATTTTATTTAGTTTGTGCAGAGCCGGTTCCATCCATTTAGAGAACATGGCCTTTCCCTTACAGAAGTGGCGTGTGTCTCTGCCTGTGAGGAGCACTGGGTCTAGAACAGGAAGGAAATCAAGGGGAGCCCTGTTCTTGTACTGTGCACACTTGGCTAAATAGGAGATTGCGCTTAAAACTTTGTCCTGGCTCTTGCAAAGTATTATTGTAGTTTGTTGAACAGTTATAATAATACGTATTCTACTAATAAGGAACAGATGTTAGTTGTATCAGGTGTGGGAGGGCGATTAGACAGGGTTTAGCAGTAAGAGCTGCATGCATTTTGCTGGTAAAGGTGATTTGTGGGACTTTGTTTTGTTTGAGGCAAGTGCTTTATCTGACTGTTAATTTCAATCTATGCTCAATAGCAATTTATTACAGTATTTTTCTGTTCTACCTTTTACCAGATTCAAGCAAAAAAACTGGTAGCACAACAACCTTTTTGATATGCGTGTTTTCCGCAACGTAGAGTTATGTATTGCTGTAATTTAAATTCAGTTTTTATGACATTCTTTTGAGTAATAGTCTCACATAGGTCAGGTATGAGCTTTGGTTTCTGATCTACTGTGTGAAAACAAAAATTTTCACAGCTCTTGGTAAAGATGATGTGAGGCTCAGGTTTTTAGGAAGAGCTCTGACTATATCATCTAAGATTTGTATCCTATTGAAGGTTACATTATAGCAGAAGACTTAATTTCTTCTGAATTATTATGTATTACTGCAGAGGAAAGCTGTGTGGTTAAAGCAGTGACAGTGGAACTTGTACTTTGATTTAACTTTCAGTTTTTCTGTGAAGTCTTTTAGCCCCGCTTTGCCTGCTCCCCAGCTTCTAGCTGGGATTCCTCTTTGCGGTGCAGGTGTCGCGCAGCTTTAGCCTCTGCGCAAATGGGCCGTGGTTTACGTGCGCGAGGGGGCCTGCCGGGGCATTTTGCTGCTGCTTCCTGCGTAGAGCATATCAAGATACTAATGAGTGTTTGCAAAACCTTCTTGTATATAAGCCTCCAGTATTTCATCCTTAAATGACACTTCTCATTAGAAAACAAGCTGTCATTGTAAGATTCCTTAAAACAGCTAGATTTAGTATCTAAGTTGGTATTAAACTCTCTGCACTTGTTCATTCCCACCCCGCAGCCCCCTGTTCTAAGGAGTTAACTCAGTATTGGCAGATTTCAGTGTTTTTTGTCTCTCCCTGTCATAAACACCCTGTTGTGCTGATCGTTTCATCAGAAATGCTGTTTGGTCATCTGCTTGGTGCAGCTCTAATTTTTGTGATGGTTGTTGAAGACTAAAATCCAAAATGAGCAGCTGTGAGATCACAGCCAAAATCAAGAACTGCTTAGAATTTCCCTAGTTTATTTGCAGGATTTACAGCCTTCTGCATTTAGTTCTTCTGAGTGAAATATTTGCACAGGTAGGGGAGGTAGCAAGTTATGTAGTTGCACAGGTAGGAGGTGTTGCACTATAAAAGTGGTATTAAAAATATTATTAAAAATAACATATGTTGGTATAGTTTATTTGTTAAGTAATCTTAAAGTGACCATAATACAATATGAACATCTATATCTCCCTCCACATGGAGATAGATAGATTTTAAGCTGGTGGTATAATGGATACTGAAATAATTGCAGCTGCTCTTAAATCAGAATCAAATTCAAAGAATTTTTACTTGCATTTTCCCTTCCCTTATATTAGGTGGGATTGAAGAAGCTTGCATGCTCTTGAGCAAAATAGTTCCTAAGTCTGTAAGCTAATCGCAACAGGAGTCCTCGAAGGGCAAAACATGTTTTCTCTTCAAAAAATATGGAAAGTTTTCTGTGAGTGGCACAGCACTGTTTAGATTAATCTTTTTGCCAGTTATCCCTAAAAACAGTTGGACTTAGGTTCCCACTGTTTTCTGTACCTCCTCCTAAGCCTGATTTTGTGAGTTTCTTGAATCAACTCCCCGAGCAGTTGCAATTGTTGGACTTATACAGGCGGCTAAAGTGGGGAACAGAGCTGGAGTGAATATGCTCTGTTTCGTTTAGGTTGCTGTTGGGAGAATTTCAGGTTGAGCAAGTAGCCTGCTGAAGTCAGTGCTGGCCCTCAAAGAAATGCTTGCCAAAGTGTAACTTTTGCACCGAGTGTTCCTGTATAATTAAATAAAATACCCTTTTGTCCGAGAAGGCTGGTTAGACTGTCTAATTCTGGTTTATCATTTTAGCTCATCATACCCCAAATGTGTAACGATGGTAAACTTCCACCAGTTCGCTGATTTGACTTAGCTTAAAACATGGGCTACAACCCTGTGATAGTTGAGTATAGCTTATTTAATTTTAAATAAAACTGACAACATAATGACTTTTTAAATTTTACATAGATGCATATTTTTAATGTACTTTACATTTTATATTTTAATCTTTTAGGCACCTTGATTTTCTTTGCTTGTTTTATAAGCAACATTTCAAACTTCCACATTTAAATAAAAGTAATAATAAAAAAAAGTATGTGGGGGGGGGCTAGGCTTCATTCTCTTCCTCTCATACATTTTAATGTGTGGATGGAATGAATAGAGAGGGGATTTGGAGTGTTTTTCTAATGGATTCTTGATAGTTGTCCAATTCTGCCTAAAGTAAACTAGCATTGTCAATGGCAGACGTGTAAGGGTAGCTACACACATCTTAATATTTTCCCCCTAAGAAAAGTTCATTTTAAGAAAAATCAGGATTTGTTTCTTTTGAAGAACATCAATATGGATAACTGTCTACAACCTGGTAAAA